>WEIS01003068.1:955-27008 GCA_013389965.1 Todus mexicanus | reverse complement strand
CCCCCCTTTAACTGTCATTAAAATAACAAGTTTCTGTTACAGTCTAAACATTCCCACATTGTATAAAGGGTTATGTTACACCAGAGTCACTGCCGGGCCCAGTGTTTGCACAGAAACCTCACTGCAGGTCCCCCCCTCCTGACGAAGTGACTTATTAAAGTTTAAACAGTAATTAACAGAACAATAAAAATAAAGGGATGTTTGGGGAGTCGTAGTGCACACAGGGTTTTTGGCAGTGCCAGCACTTTTCAGTGCCCTGCGCTGGCAGGAAGGGAAAAAAAAAACCCGGCTGCGGAACCAGGGGGAGAGCTCAAAGGCAGGAGGGGGCCGCGGCGAGGACGAGGTGTGAGCCCAGACCCAGCACTGGGCAGCAGGATGCGAGAGAAGGGGATGGGGCCACTGGGGAAAGGATGCTGAAGGGTCACCTGGCAGGAGGATGAGTTGGATTCGGTGCTCGCTACCAGCCCTGCACTGGGTGCATGCCAGGGAGCACCGAGACCCTCTGCTGCCGGCTCTGCTCTCCGATTCTGTGGAGATGGGCTGGACAAGCCCCCAGAATTGGAGTTTGGGGAGTTGCGTCTCCCAAACCAGACCTGGAGTTTGGGGAATTGCGTCTCCAAAACCAGACCTGGGCTTTGGGGAAATTGCTTCTTTACTTTGTAAGAGAGTGGCACAGAGGAAACGGCAACTGCAGAGCAACCCCCTGAGAACATCTTGCAACAGGGAGAGCTTCTACGAGACACCCCGAGAGCAACCCCCTGGCTTGGGAGCTTTAAAGCCAGACAGGAGAAGACATTCTGCAGGGATTGATCTTGCTCTGGCCCCGTGCAGGTGCGGGGAGCTCTGAGCTGCAGATTCGGGAGTGTGTCAGTAATTCTGGGCTCATTCCCTCCTGAAACGCAGCTAGAGCCAGGACCACAGGGCCAAACACTAAAGCCTCACTCGCTCTGCAGGACCACAACCCCATCTCTCCCACCAGAGCAGAACTTCTCCAACCTGTGTGAAGTCGGCTCATCAAGGCTCCCTTTAGAGGAGCAAAACGGTTTTTCCTCTGCTTTGTTCCCACCCCAGTCGCCTGCCTTGGCCAGGATGAGCTCTGGAGCATGTGGGTAGAGTTTAAGCTTAGGTTGTCAGCCCTCCCTGTTACCCAACACGCAGCAATGCAGAAAGATCTCATTTGAAGATATTTTTGGTGCCTATTGTAACTATTCTCCAATGTTTGCCTCAGTAGCTCACAGTGCTCGTTGGCTCTAGCCCTGATGTGTGACTCAGTACACACAGCATTGTGCAGGCCCGTGTTTGCTAAATCTCTTCCAGTACAACTGCTCAGTTTGCAAATAAAAAGACAGCTCCGGAAGGGTGTATCTCCCGTGCACAGTGAAGTTGGGGAGCGTTGCCTTAAGTCCTCCCCCCAAGTCTAGTACTTTGTACCCCAGTCCAGCCAGGGAGCAGCGTGGCTCTCACTGGGGCTGGGGAGCTGCCCCGCTGCTGCGAGGATGCACATGGAGACTGCCCAGCACCAGTGCTCCCAGTCTGCCCACAGCCTCCTCTCCCTCCTCTGCTGGGCTGTAGGAGGGGGAGAATTCTCCTGGACCTCGCTGCTGGCAGAGCCTGGGGCAGCTCTGTGAGCAACCACAGGAGATGCCCCCAGATGCCCCAGTATCACACCAGTATGAGCCAGCCAAATGAAGATGCTCGGACCGAGTGTGTCTGCTCACATCTCCCCCAGGCTAATCTGCCAGCTCAGAGTCACGCTCCAGTCCAGCACATTCATTCTGCAATGAAAATGTGCTCCAAAGGCCACGGGCTTGGCTCTGGAGCAGGCCAAGAAGTTGATTCCTGCTCTGCAGTTCCCTCACTAGTAAGAAGGTCTCTGTCTTCTGCCTTTGCAGTGCTGAACTAACCAGCTTGTTCCTACAGCTGCTACATTGGCACTGCAGGGCAAAGACACATTTCAAGCTCCTCAAAGTCAACAGGTCCCATTCTACTTCCAAGCGCCCAGAGCCGCTGGCTCAGGCTTTTTCTTCCCTTCACTTTTTCTTCCCAAGTCAGCTGGATGCGAGAGAAAAGCAGCCAGAACTCAGCGCTGGAGCGAGGTTCTGTGTGAGGATCAGCAGCTCCACAGCCTCAACTGCCTCCCCAGGAACAGCAGATACAGGTGTCTCTGCCACGTCTCTCTCCTGGAGATCTCTCTGCACCTTCCCAAGGTTTCTCTGAACCTTGAGCTGAGCTGCCAGTCTGCTTTCTGGGCTCTCCTGCCCCACAGACTGAGGATGAGCGGCTCATCTCCAGTCCCGAGCACAAGCAAGCAAAAGCAACATGTCAAACACCCCAGACGCTCTCAGCCCAGTGCCTCAGCTCCCCTCTTCCAGACCCGCCAGGCTCGATCCCGCTCTGCCTGCTCTTATGCTCATGTCACTCTGCTAAGCTCGGGAGAATGATTTTCCCAGCTGACACCACGTCAGTGACAGGAGAACCCAGCTTATGCCTTTCCACTGCCACTCACATCAATCACGGAAAAAGATGCGCCACCCAAATCTGAACTTTTCATCTCATCCACCCAAGTTTTCCAGCCGGGAGCCGGAAAACTGGAGTCAGGGGTGTCCACACTCATTCACTGGCAGCGCTCGAGAGAAGAGGAGATGTGTTGAGCAGGTACAAGTAGGTGCAAGCAGAAGAACAGAAGGTGCCCCCAGCTCAGCACTCACGTGCATTTTCCTCGGCCATGTCTGAGGAGACTCGGAGTCAGAACAGAGCACAGCTTTGCACGGGGGTCTCAAACATTTTCACAATCCTTTTCCGACACGGCGTTCAGGATGTCTCTCCAGCAACGCCGGTAACTGCCTGTAGGGAATGTTATGTTAGAAAATTATCTACTGCACTCTGCATCATCTGGTCTTGCAATCTACAGAAGGAAACGGGAGCAGCCAGCACGGAATGACCCTTCTTCCAGACACCACTGACTTCAGATACCATTATCAGTGGTAGCCTGGTCCACATCCCCGAACTCAAGCTCTCTTTTGGTTAACAGGCCATGAAATTATTTAGACTGTTCTTGATATTACCTTCTATTGCGTTTGTAATTACCACACAAGTGCCACATCCCGCAATCCCGGTGTTTTGCTGAATCCAGAGGAGATACTGAGTGCTTACAGGCACTTAAGTCTTTGCCTAACTGTGCTTCTGGTGGGTTTCTGGGAAGCCAACAATTCCCAGCTGGTCAGTCCCACAAGGAAAGGGTTTGATACTGTCAGAGATTTGAATCCGCGTGTATGTGAATTACGATCTGGGAACCAGCACCTCTAAAATCAGGTGTCACCATCTCTTTTGGGGAAAGGACTTTTAAACAAAAGAAAAAAAACACCCTGCCAGCACACCAAGCGTTCGGTGCTATCTTCAATCAGGGAAGCCTAATTATACCCATTATCCTGATGAGGAAGCACTGGCACAAAGTTATGCGCTCGCATGGCTACAGAGACAAAGCGAATCAGGGGGCAAGGCTGGAAATAAACCCAGGAATCACGGTGATGAGCTCATCACCCACCTCAGCACAGCCACACGCAGCTGGTCAGGGACTAGACCATGTCCTACCCATGCCCAGCAGGTTACAGAGCCGGTGAGGTGCGCTCCACACATCTACTTAACAGGGTAAAAGTTTCAATCCCAGTGCTGAGATGGCTTGGGGTGCTCTGGAACATTCCGGGGACCGGTCATAGAAGCTGGCCCGGGAAGCCCAGTGACTCAGCTCACTGTATGGGAGACAGACTGGCTGGCTGTGGACACCCAACAGCCAGAGCATCAGCTCCGAGCCTCCAAGGTACCCTGCAACCACACAGCCTACGGCAGGGATGAATCATCTGCTCCTCCTTCTGAAGCAGCTTCATCAACCTCCCTGCATGTGGTTCCTCACCGCGAGGTCCGGCCCGAGCTGTCTCTACGCATTAATGATCCCCTAGCATGTAAAACACAGAGATTTGCCTTGGCACCAGGGGCCAGCACTTGCCCTGCACTCTCCCTGCCAGGTGCTGGGGTCTGAGGACGGCTGCAGGATCCCTCGGGATCGAGCATCATTACACCACCAATACAACAGGATCACGGGTTGCAATTGCAGAAGCGCCCAAGGTCCTGGCACTGGAGCGAAAGCCTCTGAACGGAGACTCAAACCAAATAAACAAAAGCCCCAACTCTGTCAGCACTTAATGAACAATAAGAAGTAATAAATAATAACTCTAAGAGCCAACCTAGCGAGACAGATGTGAGGCACCAGGGCAGTTCTGAGGAAACGCTGACCCTACAGTAGCTGCCCTCTCTCCCTTGCTCCCTCGCCCGTTTCCAGCACGCTGAGCTCAGGTCAGCGGGTACTGGCAGAGCTGGGTCCAGAGAAGAGAACCCAGACCTCCACCAAGAGTGTGCACCCCCAGCAAGAGGTAGAAGACTTGCAGTCTTCGGATGCCCTGGATCAGGACCTTCACATGCGCACACCAAGTCACGCAGAGCTCCGTGCTGCAGGATCTCTCTTTGAGTGCTAAAGGCAAAGAGAGCAGATGGAGCTGAGCAAGGGAATCCAGATAGGCGCGAGTCCGAAGAAGCCTCTCCCCAGCATCCCTGGAGGCTTGACTCAGAGTCCCCAACCTGTTCTACGCAAGCCGAGCTCCCGGCGGGACACTGGGAGAGCTGCTTGGCAGGGCCCTGGGCTGAAACAAAGGGCCTAATTTAAGTATTTTTATAACTCGGTACTTGTGACAGTGGGTTTAGCAGTTGCCAGCCATCTGGAATAAAGAATTACAGCCACCTCCCCTAATCCTATATTGCCTAAACCCTAAAGCTGGTTATGGTGCAAGGATGAGGCAGCAGGTTGGGAGGAGGCAGCGATGGGAGGAAGGTGGGGGTGGAGAAGGGACCGCAGGAAAATTCGAAAACTTCTTTCTTTTCCCTGCGAGGTGCTTGGGTGGCCCCAGATGTGTCAGAAGGATTTTTGCTAGGAACCGAGAGGAGACAGAAGGAAGTAAAAAGGGGGGTAGAAGGGAGTCAAGGAGTCCTCCATGACCACACAGCCGCATGCACCACACACACACACACACACACACACACGCTCTCGCACACGCACACAGAGGCTTACTGGTCCGCGCAGGGCTGTCAGGTAAATTAGATCTGAAAGCTGACAATTTCTGACCATATTTCCTTGATTATTTCAAACAAATGCACACCAGCCGCTGTAAGGAGATTAAAGTGACATAAACGTCCCGAGTGGGAGGAGGGAGGGCAGAGAATTCAGGTCACCCCCATCCGTCCCCCATTTGACAGCCGCTATATCGCTATCCAATCCAATAAAAAAATCCCCCCCTTTTGCTTTAATTAATTTTACAGCTAGCTTGCTTAATTACTTTCAATCAAAATCCTCCTGCCATCGCAAAATTAGAGATGGTTGAGCTCCATTAGCCTAAATTCTTCATTTCCATATAGAAAGAGGCTCCCTCGGCAAAGCCAACAGGGCTCCCTCCCCGTCGAGCCGCCGTCGGACAGATGCCTGTCCCTCTGTCTGTCTCCAGCTCCTCGTGAGAGGGAAGGAGAGAAGGACACAGCCTTGCTCCTACCATCTCCTTTCACAAAGCATCTCCTTGAGGGCCTCGGACACAGGAGACCTCTCTGCTCGCAGCAAGGACCGCAGGAGGTGAGAAGGACGAGCTGCCCTCGCGGTCTTCCTACGGTGATGCTGGAAGCAGCGTTTCCACGGCTGCGCGAGGGAGCTGGGATGGCAGATGGTCCCCTTTCTGCTGGGCTTTCTGCTGGGGCTGCCACCACGGGGGACAGGATCTGGAAGGGACACCTCTACTGCTGGGGGTGGCTCGGGTGCTGCTGCAGTGAGCCCAGCCAGACCTGCTCCACCAGGTCTCTGTTGGACCCATGGAAAGGACATCGAGGGGACACAGGAGCAGATCGTTTTACATCTGCCCGTGGTGGGGTTTGGTCCCTTCCTTTGGAGCATCTGGCACTAGCAGCTGTCAGAAACGCGACACTGTGGAGCGTGGGGCTGCGACATTCCTGTAGCTCCTGTAGGCATCATGAGCACCTCTCTCCTGCGACGCCAATCATGACCTGACCCATTTCGGGGTTGGTCTGAGAGGAGTCCCAAGTGCTCTCATGTCTGTGAAACCTCCTCAGAAGTGCAGGGAGTGGCAGCAATGAAGACACACAGAGCTGGAAAGGAGACCAGGACCTCAAGCAGGTGGAGAGGATGGGTGCAGGAGGAAACTCTGGAAGAACTGGGCAGGCTGGGAGTGGAGGAGGAGACCTAGCTTCTCTCAAAGGGCTGCAGGAACTCGAAGGAGTTACCCAGACCGCTCCAGTGGGTCACACAGCGGCGTGCTCTCCTCCCATCTATTTTCCTATGGTGTCCTCCCTTCCCATTGCAGAGCAACGGTCTTAATGGGATTTTACACACGCTCAGCACTCCCCGTAGGTACTGAGCCCTGGGAACCAACTCGGACATCAAACCTGGCCAGCGGAGCTTGCTTCCTGCTCCCAAATCCCACCACCCACCAAAGCCACACGCAGGAAGGTCACACCAGCACCCTGCTCCCCACACCTTCGGAAAGCTCAAGGGGATTCACAAGCACAAAACCTCAACCCCCTCCCCCCCTCCCCAGACTCCAGGGAGGACGGGTCAAACCCTCGCTTCTTTAGAACAGAACCACGAAGAGACGAACGCAGACGCATTTTGTTTATAAGCTTAAAACCGAATCCAAGGGCGCATCTACCTGGGGATTTTAGATTAAATGGTTTAAGAAACTCAAATAGGCTTTTTAATCCGGTCAAATAAAAAGAGCCCCAAAGAAGCAAAGAATTCACCCTGCCGAGCCTCACGCCTGTGAAGACAACCGGGCAGGAACCGCTTTCTTACTGCCGGCGACTCCTCCCCACCCTGGCATGGGACACGATGTATTTGCCAAAATCGGGAAGCTCAGGATACACCCTGTGCAGGACTCGTGCAGCTTCGCTTTCCCAGGGACAAGCCACTTCCATCGTGCTGTATAACACTTTCTTCCTCCTTTCTGCGCCCTCTTACGCTGCTCCCCTAGGTGCTCCCCCCCAGCAGTCCCTGGCAGGCCACGCGAGCGTGGTGCCAGCCCTGGTTACATCACCAGCACCAGCCAAAAGAGAAGGCACCAAACCCCTCTAATCCCCACCCAACGCACACATTTCTGCGCTGTCTTTCACACAGAACACCTCCCTGGGTGCTTCCCAAGAGACGGGCGAGAAGGGGCTGCGCAGCCGTGTGCTCGTGAGATGGAGGAGACCAACCAGTGGGGCTGGTCAAGAGAAGCTCCTGCAGAGCTTCTGATGGATGCAGAGCTCTGATGGATGGAGATCACACTTAGTGGATGGATGCCACACTTAGTGGTGTGGTTTAGCTGAGTGGTGGTGGTAGGTCATAGGCTGGACTCAATGATTTCAGAGGTCTCTTCCAGCCTTAATTATTCTATGATTTTATAACCAATGCGACATGGACTTGGGGAGTTCGATGAACACCTGGAGCTGCGCCCTGACAAAGAGCAGGCAGCAAAGGCGGCTCTCTTTGCTGCTGGGTGACCGCTTCTCCAGGGCTTCCAGCCTCCTACCTCCTCCCAGGATCACATCGCACCAACTTTCCTGCCAAAACTGTCTCCTAGCCCCCACCGCTGCCGCTCGTCTCCGGAAACGCTCGGAACCAGCCTTCGCCCGCACATGCTCTGCAATAAAATTCCCGACTTGTGTCTCGCCTGCTCCAATGCTCAGAGCAGCTGGGACAATAGAACAGAGAGGCCCTAAATCCACCAGACTCACCCTAAATAGCAATGGCCCATAATTTTGCCTGACATTCAGGAGCTTGTTATTCTTTCCCCTCGTCGCCTGGCTGGAGCTGTTCAGACCCATCAGTGTTATTCTATGCATTAAACGGGAAAAAAAACAACTCAACAACAACCCAGAGAGTTTCCAAGCCTGCCCGACAAGGGCTGAAGGGGTGGCATCCCTGGCTGTGGCAGAGCAGGAGGGATCAGCGCCTCAAGCCCAGACCCATCTGCGGGGAAACAGCAATGAGCGGGTCCTGCCGAGACCCCCAGCAGAAGGAGACTCTTACCCTTTCCTCTGCCTCCATCCCCAGCACGGGAGCCCCAACCCCTCCGAGTCCTCCCAGTCTCCCACCTGGTTACCCAGGAGGGTTGCCGCACACTCCTCCCCAGCACCCGGGAGCCAAGGGGGAGCTTTAACCACAACAGTTTGGGGATTGGGTTTTTGTTTTTTTTCCAGGCTGGCTCCAGCTGATTAAGGACCTGCAACAGGATGTAGGGATTACAGCAAAACCTGGCTCGGGATCAGCTGGGGCACAGAGCCAAACGAGAGAGCGAGGATTGCCCCCAGCCTGGCTGCCAAAGCAGCACTCATCCTGCTGGGAGGCGCTGAGGGCTGGAGCTCTCCGCTGGAACAAGGCCCCTGCCCTCACGGGCTCTGCCGGGGAATGGCCTCAAGCCCACGCTGGCAAATGTGCCCACAAGGTTGTGAGGATGAGGGGTCTTGGGCTCGCGGGGCTTGATGGAGAGAGAAAAACCTCTTTGAGCTTCGCTCTTCAGCCTTCACCCCACGAAAGGCAGAGGTGAGAGGGGGCAGGAGCGTCCCCACCTCCCATCCCGAGCAGCAGGAGCAGCCCGAGCTAGAGACGCGCCGTGATTCCCCCATCCCTCTGCCAGGCTCTGCACCATGTGGAGCTTCTAGCAGGTCTCCTGCAATAACACATGGCAAAATACTCTGCGCTGAGTTTTTAATCCAGGAAGAAGTGATCAGGGAAGGCAATAATCTCAGTTGGCACACAGAGCACAGCAGGATCTTGCTTCTGGGGAGGCATCAAGAGCAGAATTAGCTTCAAGGAGACTCTGGGGCTTTTTTTCTCTTCCGCTAACACTGATCCCTGCCTGGACCAGCAGCAGCCCCCAGCATCTTTCTAAAGTGCCTGTCACAGCAATATCCAACTGCTGCTGTCCCCTGGGGGACATCCCCCCACGCTTGGCTCTTCCAAGTCCCTCTTGGACCAGAGCAAGAGGACAGTAGCGGTGAGGGCAGCCCTCCTGCTCTGACCCGAAGCTGTTAGCCTCCAGTTGTGTTTTAATCAGGTCTGGCAGAGCTGCTGCCTCGTTTCGCAGCCTGCCACCTCGGAGGGATCATTTGCCAGCGCTCTCTCGGCGAGCTCTGTGGAAGCGCTGGCGGAGCCTGCGTGTGCCTCTCCTTCCTGGCCAAATCCTGCGAGCTTCACCCTGGCACGTCTCCCTCTCCTAGTGACCCCCAGGCTCCGTCTGAGTAAAGAAGCTCATGAAGATGCCAGGGTCTGGTCCTCTTTTCCAAGCGCTCCCTGGCAAGACCTGGCAGTGAGAGAGGGAAACTGCTCGGAGCAGCAGGAGGGGGTGGAAATCTGTCTGGCAGCAGCAGCGCAGAGACTTCTTAGTGCTGCCCACCAGACCCATCGTAGCAGAGAAACTCTGGAGTCAGCTCCTGCCGGCCCGGGGCTGCGGGGGGAAGGCAGGAGTTGATATTGCAGGCAGAGGCCACTGGGATACCATTGAAAGCTGCTAAATATGACCAGGTTAGCACTTTAGTCTTTAATGGCAGGTCACCATTAATAAACCCAGGGCTCCAGGGTGCAGTACAAAACCTCCCTTTTCTCCCCCTGCCCCCCCTGCCTCTCCGAAATACTCATTTCATTAACTTTGCCGCGTGCGGCGCTCGGCACCTGGCAGAGGTTCGGCAGCCAGGAGGGTGGGCAAGGGTTAAGAACATCTTACAGCAGAGCTACCAAGTCTTCTCCTGCCTCATGGAGCAGGGGGAGCTGCCTGCGCAGCACCTACCTCCTCCCCACTGCTCCCTCCGGTTCCTGCTGGACACCAGCCCACAGCCTTTGGACTCTGGGGAACCTCAGAAGCACCATCCCAGACCCACGACCAAGGGGCAACCAGAGTCGTAGCCACCAACCCCAACCCCCTCTGAGAAGAAGCTCGTGTTAAATAAAGACTCTGCGAACACTAAAAGCCAAATCCTGCTCCTGGAGGTGCTGGGATGACCCATGGGATTGCCCCAGTATGCAGAAGGGTGAACCTGGCCATTGCGAAGGGTAAGCAGCAGAGAGAGGCCGGTGGAGCCAGAACAGGGGGGGAACCACTCGGACCCTGCGCACGCTCCGGCCCCGGCGGCTGCAGCACAGAGGGCAGGGAAGGACAAGGTGAGAGGCAGGCGTAAGGACAAGCTTTGCTCCACCTGCTTTCTCGGTGACGTTGGCTGCTTCCTGGAGGGGTGGCGGGAGGGGAGGAGGGACAAATGGATGCCCCAGCTGCCAAAAATCCCATACCAAGGCTCTATCGATCTGCCCTACTTGGCAACTCAAGCTGCAGCCACCGTCTGTGGTGCTGGATCAATAAGACCTGGGTGGACAGGGAGGGAGAGGCTCTTTGATGGGAAGGCGTGGTCTTTAGGGGGAAGTATTTTGATTTTGAGAGCGGCTGCAGAGTCAAGGAAGAGAAAATACTGGGAGCGAAGCTGCGGTTTAGTTTGGACTCATTTCAAATACCTGCTGAGCCCTTTCCACTGGGGCCCCAGTGACCTCCCGCACATGGGAGCTGCCCCAGGCTCTGTCCTCGCTGTCCACCCACGGGAGCCTCTCGCCTGCCCTGGATGCTCCCAGCACAGATGTGCCGGCTCCAGCGATGGGTTAGGAAGCCACCGCCAACAGCACAGACAGCCTGTGTGTGGCAGTTCTCCAGGAGCTCCCTACAGATCCTCCCTGGGGACCTGGGGACAGGCAGAGACTCCCGCAGCCAGAGAAGGAATCACCGTGTGGTTCAAGAGCCTCTGGAGATGCCTCAAGTGCCCAAGCATCACTTGGCGATGGCTTTTGCAGTGAGACTGTCACTGGGGCCGGCCAGATGGGGAAGGTTCAGCCCCTGGTGCTGATAGCCAGGCTGATTCCGCAGAGGAGACAGGCTCCGACGGGCCAGCCCACGCAATTTCCATCCTGCCGAGTGGGAAGCATCATGCATTGCCCCCCGGCCTCTCCGTGAAGGAGATCACAGCCTGGTAAGCCGCAGCGAGCCAGGCAGGGCATACACAGGGGGAGCAGGTGACCACCACCTAACCCTTCTATCTGTGTCTGGAGCCCACTTTCTTACTGTCAAATCATGTCTTGGGCCATTTACTACCGAGCCCTGGAGCCCAAGGCGACCTGTGGGTCTGGAGGAGACCTCTGCCTTTGAATGCTCTGGTCATCCCGGCATTTTGCTCATTTTGTGTCCGCGAGGAGAAGGCGGCAGAGAGAGAGAGATGAGAAAAGGCTTTTTCTAGCACAGAAAGCTGCCGGGTAGGGCCAGCGCCGCTTCCTAAAGCCAAGAGGCAGCGGCAGCCTGTTGGCTGCAAGGGGGACGGTGCTCCGGGTGTCACCTCCAAACGCCCTTTGGATAGATATGGAGAGAGCGAGCGGGCGCGCGAGAGAGAGAAGGGGAATCTGCAGTTGTTCCAATGTTTCTCGCTCAGCAGAACAACTGTTGTCGTCCTTTTAGTACAAACCCAGCAACTGTTCCCAAAAGCACAGCCTCCCTCAGCTCCTCCTGTCCTTCAGGGGGAAGTAAAAAAAAACCAACCCGCCAACCCCAACCACCCATCTCCAAAACGGCGGCTTCTGAGTCAGGGCAAAAATGTTATTAACAAAAACATCACTCAGGGGTGGGCCACCTGCTCCCTGACAAGCAACTGGCCTGGCCGCCCGTGGTTCCAGTATTACATCAGGTCCCAAAAAAGAGAAAGCCAAGGGAGGGAGAAAGGGGAGACGAGTGGAAAAAGAACAGCCAAGAGGGAAGATGAGAGCAGAAGGGAGCCACAAAGACAAAGAAGAGCAAGAGAGGGGAAGCACGGGGAGGGAAAGAGCAAGTGCGAGCGCATGTGAGAGACGGCGCCGGAGCGAGCGAAAGCGCGCGGGGGAGAGCAGGGAAAGTGTGCGGAAAGCGCCGGGGTGTGTGTGCAAGAAAGTGTGGGAGTGCGTATGGGTGAGAACGCCTGCGAGCATGTGTGCATATGGCAGGGACCGGAGTTACGAGGAGGAAGAGAAGGAGCAACGAAAGGGGGATGATGCCACGGAAAGCCAAAAAAAAAAAGCAAAAAAAAAGCTTGGAAAAGTGTAACAAGAAAATAGGGAGGAAGAGAGGAAGAAAAAAAAAGACAAAAAGTGAAGGCCATGGAGAGAATGAGCCTGGTAAAGCAAAAGAGCAAAGATAAGGGCAGGGAGGGAGGTGAGGGAAAAGGGGGGACACTGGGACAGGGCAGAGCCAGGGTGAGGGTCAGGAAGAGCGAGGAGAAAAAGGAGAAAGGGAGAGAAGGGAAAAAAAGGAATAAAAGAAATAAACAGGGGGGAGGGAGGGAAAGATGTCTATTAAAAACCTCAGTGCATAACACAAAATGTCAGGGTTTATAGCTTCATTCTTGGCATTGCTGGTACTGAGAACCCCACACAGAAATGTCACTGCTTGTCATGTTTAATCACCTGCTATTTGTTAACACCTTCGCTGCAAGGAGCCTGCCCCTCACCCCTCGCAGGTTTTCCTTTCGGAGAAGAAAAACCACCAAAATATGCCTCTGCCTCTTCTCTCTGGACGGTTTCGGTCAAACCCGGCGCCAGCGAGGGAAGCCCGGGCAGGGCAGGCACACGGGGCACGGCCGTTTGCTTTCCAGATGGGGCTCCCAGCCCAGGGCAGAGCTCCAAGGTCCCTGGCCAAGCAGGTTAGTGATGGGCACCATCGGTGTACACAGGACTGGGAGGGACGATCGATGCTCCTGGGAGGGCAGGACAGAGCTAGGAGTGGTGAGAAGCAGGTGAGGGAGGTGGGTTTGGGTAAGGAGAACAGGGAAAGGAGACAGGGCTGAGAGGGGAAGGCTCAGCTCAGCTGACAATGCATGGGTAACTCAAGGTGGACAGGATAGAGAGCGTGATAGAGAGCGTTCCTGCACCCAACGCGTATAAATAAAAATCCCTGAAATCCAGGCAAGTCTGGAATCCTCTAATCTGTTTGCTTGAACAGCAACTGTCACATAAAAGCAAACATCCAAAGCTATTAAATGCAGAGTTACAGCTCCTTGCCCTGGCACCTGCACTGGTGACTTTGCTCCGGTTCCTCCCAAAGCCCTGGACTCATGTTTTTTTATCTACGTCGGTTTTCCCCTGTGTCAGGCACTCTTGCCCCCGCTGCCTGCTCTTCCCACCCTGCCGCATACTGTCTGTCTGACATCACGTTGCTCTGCTAGGGAAATTATTTTGAGGTCATCACTAGCCAAGACTTTCCCCTACCATTTCACACACTCCAGCTGGAAAGAAATCAAAAAACCCTCTTTTCCTTACAGCAGGGCTCTCCCATACGAGCTACAAAACCCTCATTCTACAATTTCCAGGCTCATGGAAAGCAAGAAATCACCCTCCCCACCTAAATGAAGGAGAATTTAAGGATATGTACGCAGAGATCATTAGCGCGGCTATTTTGTTTTAAGCAAGGTCTGGCCATTAGCACAGCTTCAACACAAACAAGGGCTCAGCTCCGGTGCGGTCCTTGCCCCACACTCTGAAATGCTTATGTCAGTGAGCAGCGTTTTGGAAGTGCTGATGCCAGTGGAGCTCGACTTCCCCTCTCGAAAACGAAGAGAATTTAGAGGGAGACGAAGAAACGACAACACTATGAGCTGTGGGGGCATCTTAAATGCATCTAAAGCTTTTTTCATGTGTTCAATCAACGTAAAACTAACAGAAGCCACCAGCTGCCTGGAGACCAGTGCAAGGGTGGCTGCTCCAGCCCCCTTTGACCACTGGTGCTGGGTCCCTGGGTGCTGGGCTCCCTCCTTCGACTCACAGAACAGGCTGTAGAGAGCTGGCGGCTGCAGGACTGAGGGGTTTTCCTGGTGCTGGTGTTGTCAAGATGCTAGAGACATGCTAGAGGAACATCCCACGCAGAAAAAAATACAAACTTGCAGGCTCTCAGTGCTCACCTCTCTCTGATCCCTACAATACTATTTTAAAATCCAGTTTAGATCATCCAGGATTAGATCATATCATCGTATCATAGAATAACAGAATGGTTTGGGTTGGAAAGGACCTTAAAGACCCTCTTGTTCCAATCCCCCTGCCATGGGCTGGGACACCCCCCACTAGAGCAGGTTGCTCAAGGCCTTATCCAACCTGGTCTTCAACACTTCCAGGGATGGAGCATCCACAGCTTCCCTGGGCAACCTGTTCCAGTGTCTCATCACCCTCACTGCAAAGAATTTCTTCCTAAAGATGTGGGACCTTCACGCCCAAACCAGGCAGTTCTGGAAAACCAAACTCCAGTGTTTGGACTTTGCATCTTGGTCTCCAGTAGCAAGAGCAAAGTCTCTCTACCTGTATTTTCTTACGCGTTTTCCTCCCAACAATGTTTTCATGGTCTTCTCTGACCAAGATCCTCAGTAGTTCCCAAGGGCAAAAATCCACATCTCGATCTCACAACTTTGTGGGCGTTGGAAAACTCGCACTGCTGCTCCTCACCACCTCCGCACCGAGGACTGAGGCTTTTGTTCCATCCAGCACCTTCCCTGGACACCCACAGCCCCCACAAAACTCCACCAATAAATTTTCAAACACAAGAACAACGGGGCTGTGACACTGAGTTCAGTGTGAGGAGGGCAAGGAGAAGCTCAGCTCAGAACGTAGGGACGGTGGTTTCTGCCCCTGCCCCGAAAGACCGGCACGAGGCCCAGGAGCCACCCCAAAGTCCTATTCTGGGAACGGGAACAGTACACAGAAAGGCCTCCCGCTGGCCTTTGGCCAAGGATAAAATTCACCCTTCTGAACGCGGGCCAAGACGATCTAAAGTGACTACTGACTTTTGTTGCCCAACTTGAGTCACCTTAAATGGGCCTATTTTTCAAAGTGTCAGCGCTGAGCACGGCCCAGACTCGGGCCTCCTTGAGATGTCTCATGCTACAGGCCCAATCCCTGCTTCAACGAGAAATATTTCAATATTTCTCTTCTGTGAGACTTCTCTCCCAGTCTGACCAGCCCTTTTATCTTCTCTTCCCCTCTCCCCTCCCTTCTCCTTGTTCTTTTCTTTTTCAGCTTTTTATGAATTTCTCTCAGCTTTCCTCCCTCTCTTCTCCACCCCCCCTTCAAGGTCATGCGGCTCATTTCCACGTTGAATATTTACTCAGCAAGCCAGGTCCTTTCGCCGGCGCTCACCACAAATATGCTTTCTGATAAAGTCCAGAGAAAAGAAACTCTAAACCCCAAAACAATGTCAGAAATGAATACAACAACAACAAAAAAATAGTAAATCCCAACGGGGCCAACTGAGGCTGGAACGAGGTAGAATATTTCAACAGGGACAGCGAGCAGGTGAAACACCCTTGGAGTTAGTTTGCTCCGTTTCCATGATTATTTTCCTGCTCTCCTTTCCTGTTGGCTTTTCTGGGTAATTTTCTTCTGCCACACACGGGAAACAGTGATATTTAACCTCTTCATCCACAGCAAAACTCACCCTCGTTCAAAGGCCAGAACCTTTCCAGCCCCTCCAGGCTCCTGCTCCTTTCTGACAGCGACCCGGCAGCTCAGACCCATCCGGAGCAGGGGGTTTTTTCAGCTACGTGGTTTGCTTGTTTTTTTCCTAAGCCCATTACTTATAAGCAGCTTGCACAAAGCATCAGGGTTTGTACCTACCCTGGGTAATACACAGCACAACACAGCGTAGCCGGAGATCACACCAAGGAAGGTCAAACCCCAGGAACGGATGGGACCCTTCAAATCAGTTCTGGAGAATCGTTTTCATACTTAATTACCAAGTCAGCTCACAGACCAACCCTACAGACTGCCTGAAATGAAGGGCAGCTTCACAGAGTCTATATTCTCCTGGCCAGGGCAGGTCTCCAGAGAGCCCAGCCTTCCTTACTGCTCTGAGATGTGGCAATTTGGATAACCCTCCAACTCCAAAGAAACAAAATTTGCCCAACGCAGCGTGACTTTGAAAATCCAAACCTCAGGCTTGCAGAGTCCAAGGGAGTTTTAAAATTATTTCTTAGTGACATCACTTCACTCTCCATTCGGCCATCAGTGACAGCTACTGGCCCTCACATGAAAGACGGGCATTAAAAATGTCAATTCACTTGCTAACATCCTTTCATGTGAGCTCCAGCGCTGCTTGGCCTCCCTGGCCACTGGGAAATGATAAGGAAAAGTCTCTCTGCTGGCTTTTGCAGCCAGGTCATGGTTTGATGTTCCAGAGTACATCTAACCTGCAATTTCCCAAGGGAGACAGGCCACTTCTCCTTGCTGACAAAGTCAGGCTGGGGATCGCAAGCATATAGAGAAGGCTCCCACCTACCAGGACCTTGAGGAACACTCCAAGCTGCTCTGAGAGCAACCCCTTTCTTCTTCTGGCCACAGCATCACCTTCCCATCGCTCTAGAGGAGCTGCTTTAGGTTGCTTAATGCTGCTACTTTCCTTTTATGAGCCCACAACGGAAAAACAGAAAACTGGGAATTGCTCCTAGCAGGAGAGAGGAGATTCACAGCTACCTGCCTGCGCTCCACAGCTCGCCCTTGATCTCCAGCTACGACCTCAAGGCATCTCCAGGTAAACTGCTCCCACCAGCTGCTAGCCCACCTCCTGCCACCCTCGCTAGCCTGCTTCCATGGAGCCTGACCTTCTCCTGGAGGTTCCACAAAGATGCCCTTCCATAAGTAAGATATTTATTCTGCCTAGGAAACCCTCGGGCTGCTGTCGTGACACTCCAGGTCGGGTTGGTTTGGGTAGCTGGCTGTAAATACATCAGCGCAGTTTTGGAGCAGTTAGCACCACTTTAGGAACCGTGTGGACACGCAGCTCGGCAGAGCCGCGCTCCTCAGGGCATCGGTGTCGCTGCCATCAGTAACAGCAGCTCCCTTGACAAGTACCAAGGCAGAGCTATTGCAATCGCAAACATTCGGGTCCACCAGCATCACAGAAACAGCAAGTCAGGAGTTTTCCCGGGCAGTCGCAGCCCTGAAATAAAATATCATTGCAAAAACCACTTGGATTTCTAGTGCTTTTGGCCACTTGGCAGCACGGCGATGGCAAGCGCAGCACGCCGGTGGCAGGGATGCTGCACGCACTGAAGGAGCAGGATAGGTGCCATAGGGTGCTGTGGTGGCAGCCAGGCCCCTACGGAGTTTGGGAATGGAGCTGGGTGTTACCACGCTGCGCACGGGCTCCCCGCGACCCTTCTGTCTCCCTGGCACGGCCGGTCTCGTCTCAGTGAGTGCTGCTCGCCCTCCCTCCCTCCCTCCCAACGCGCACATGGCTTTAATGTTTTTATTACCTGTTTGACTCGCTGCCTTATTGCTTCTCCTCTTAATGGGGCTGTAACCGTGGAAACGAGGAATAAACGGCCACCAGAAAATGAGATGATTAAACAGGTCACCCTGGCAAAACAAACTCGGTGTTCGCACCGCCCGGGCTGCGTGTGCAGTTTCTGGCCAGGGAGACGCGGGGCTGGGTGGGAGAAGGTGGAAGGGTTGGGTCCCACCACCAAGAGGTGCCTTCTGGCCAAGAGGGATGATGCCGGGTGCTTCCCGGGACAGACACACGGAAAACGGGAAGGTTTGCTCAGGGAAGATGGAAGATAGTGAGGACAAGATGCGTCCATGCAACTGGGGAAAAAATAGCAACTATGATGAATATAAATAGGCTAGGCTGAAAACAAAACAGAAGTCTGAGACAAGTTGGTGTCCTCTGTTGTCCCTGTCTCTGGCGTTGCCCACGCCTGCCTCGCGGCAGCTTCTCCAGACCCATGGGGCACAGCTCCACCGCTCTCCTCAGCCCCACTAACGGGCCAGCAGCCAAGTTCTACTGGTGCTGGCAAAGGTTGGGCACTGTCTGGCCACGCACGGCCAGGAAGGATGTCCTGGAGCACATACCTGGCTTGTTGAGGTCTCAGGAGAAAGGGTTTCCGCAGTCGCTGTGCTCACAGCTCCTCCTCCAAAGCCATGTGGCTGGGAGGAAGGGCACAGCAGCGTGGAGCCCAGTCCCCACAGCAGGGACCTCCCTGGCTCTGGGAATCAACTCCAGCACGTATCTATTCTAACTTCTTTCCTGGGGTGCTGCAGACACAACCCTCCCCTCCCTGGGAACACGGGGTGTACTGGTTTCAGTACTGATCCTGACAGATGGGTCTGGAACGGGAGCTCCGCTCAGCCTTGGCACACACGGGGACTCACTGTAAAAGCCGTGCCCAGAGCCCCGGGCTGGTGTCCAGGCTTGAGCCGGACACGTCCACCACAACCCTCCTCATGACCTGGGGGAGAGCTGGTCCACAGCAGCAAGACAAGGAGGAGGCAGCGGTGTCTGTGCTTCCCTGCACCCCGCAGGCTGCCAACACCTGAATCTCAGATCCCTTTCTCTCCGCTAATGAGCTTCAAACCAAAATGTTGTCGAAAACAAAACTAAAAACCCCAAACTAAGCACACCGCAATCAAAAAAGCACAATCACAAACCATCATTCAAAGCAGGGAGAACGGTGCCAGAATCAGCGTCCTGTCCCAACCTGCCCAAACCCAGCCTCGTTGGGTGCTGGCAGTCTGGGAAGAGCAGACTTACTCCACCAAGAGCAACAAATTCAGAAGAAGCAGTTGGAACGGCAAAAGCTTGGCGAGGTGGAGATGAGAGACAACTGCTCGGAGCGCGCAGGCGAGCGGTTGTGCTTTCTTTCAAAAAAAACAGCAGGTGGTTTATGAAAAGGGCCCTATTCTTTAGAGTAATTCGAGCCATATTTCATTGTCTGATAGAAAAAATCCTAATATTCATGACCTCCTTTAACTGGAAGAAGTTTGCTCATCTGAATATCAGCCCACAGACAAATGGGGAAATGAAAAATAAAAGAGAGGAATATAATGGAAAGGGGGGCATGGGGGGAGGGAGAGAAAAAAAAAAAGGAAAGGAAAACCAAGAGAGAATCAAAGGCAGAATAGGGAAGTCCAGGAGGGTGACAAAGAGTGACGGGTCTGTGGGAATAAGGAGAGGAAGGAGGACATAAAGGAAAGCTGTTTAGCAAGAGAGGTTAAATTGTGCAGCAGAGAAAGAGGCTGAGAAAAGCAAGAGTGAATGAGTGAAAACACAGCGAGAGAGCAAAGGAGCTTTCCCTGAAAGTTTCCAAGCGCGTGGATCAACTTCGCAAAACTGTGATTCCCGTCTTCCTGAGCTTCTGTTAAAAATATTCGTACGCAATCAAGAAGAAAAATCAGACCCTCTCTCCTCAGCCTCTGTTCCCTCACCCTCTTCCAATCCGGTCCTCCTCTGCTAACATCTGCTGCCTGCCTTCGGGACACGCAGATGGTAATTACTCCAGGAGCAGCTTCCTCTCCTTTCCCTGCTTGCAGAAGGCCACTTGGAAGAGAGCTTCAAGCCATGGAAAGATCCCCCCCACACCTCCGCACCACTGGCAGGGAGAGGGAGAGGTGGGAGCCAGGGCCGTGCCCAGAGAACTCGATAGCACAGGGGGTGGAAGATGGGTGAAAAGATGAAGACGTTTGTCTACAAAACACGCCAACGAAACATCGAAGAAGGGAGGCCTGGGGAGAAGTTGGCTTGACACATGGAACTTCTGCTCATCCAGATAGGGGAAGGGGTGCTGGGGAAGTGCAGGCAGCGAGGAGGAGGAGGAGGCTGCCCTGGGCGAGCCGGCTCAGGGAGTGGATTCATACAGGCATGGTGCTGGCAAACACCATGCGGAGAGGTGGAGCTGCTTTAATGAGAAGATGCTTCTATGACTCAGGCCTCAAAGGGATTGGGACTTTATTATTTTATTTTTCCATAATAAATTATGCCCTGAGATGCCAGGTCCCGCCGGGTTTTTCTGGAAATACCAGACAAAAGCTGGTGTTGCTACCTGGCTTTTGACAGTTTCCCATGTAGGGAAGGGAAAAGTTCCTGCTTCTTCCTCTGCTCTGCCCTGGCCCAGCCGGTCTTGGGAGAGGATCTGACATCACAGCACCACTACGACAGAAAAGCCCAGCTGGAGCTTTGCACCCTCTACCCAGGTCCTGGAGAGCCCACCTTGAGGGTCCACAACAACCCACCCAGGAGCCACGGCGCTGGGATGTCAAGGGTGCCATGGGTCAGGCGGGCACAAGAGCTCCCGGGAAGCAGGAGCGGGTTCATCTCTCCCACACCCTGGGCACCACACCCCGGCTGGAGGGAGGAGCGCTCCTGCCCGACCCCCGCACCCATCCATGGCCAGCAGCCAGCCCTCATTCACTTATCTCCATCACCGAAGCGCCCAGCCCTGGCTTTGGGCTGCACAGGGGAGTATGATTATGCCCACTTTATAGATTAGGAGTTATTCATCCCACACCAAATCTTCAGACTCTGCCGTGTCTCCCAGACCTGTTCTGGAGCTCTCTTTTGTTAGATTTAGGCTCAGCTTGGCCCTCGTTCAGCTCCAAAACTCGCGTTACAAAAAAATCCCCTGCACAACCGCCCGCCCGTCCGCCTGCCTCGCGGCTGCGGCCCCAGCCTGCCGCCAAGGCCGCTGCTCCCCCCGGCACCAGGAACGCCGAGGGGGGGACACCGTGGCAGCAGTGGGAGCACAGGGACACGCAATACCCAGGGCACAGCCCACACTCATCTCCTCTCGCTGCTAAGAAAGATCCGCTCCCGGCCGCGATGATGCAAGCGCCGAGAGCCGGAGCGCAGAGGAAGGCGCTATCTCGAGAGAGCAACTCGGAGAACACCGAGTTCAAGCACAACATCAACACAGGGCATGTGAGTGTCCGGGAGCGTGGAGGTGGGCGAGCGTCTGGGGCAGATGTGCATGTGCAGGACAGGGCGACGGGGACGTAGGTGTTGGGTGTGGGGAACACCTCCAGAAATGCTCCACCGGCCGAGGAGCTCGGTGTTTTTACCGATTTCACAAGAGGCTCTGCTAAAATGTCACCTCTCCAAAGCAAAAACATGTGCACGGAGGTGAATCATCATTTCACACCCCAAAACCAGGAACGGGTGGCAAAATGCTCCAGTGAGGCACCGAATCCTCAGGGGATTGCCATGAAGTGCACCCAGTGACTCCAGTCTTCTCATCCTTTTTTCCTTGTATCTCCTCCTCTCCACCCCTTGCTCTCTCTTGCCAGCCTACACGGGTTGTTCAGCTTTTATTCCGAGCACGAAACTGCCTTAGGACTGGAAGCTTTAAGCAGTTTCCCAGCCTCCAGGAATTTTCAGGTTGTTTCTCCACGGCAGAGCAAACAATTGCTTCGGTACCTGGCCACCACGCCTAACTCCCAAACGCAACGAGAGCTCCCAATTCTTGGGGACATTTAAACAAGAACATATTTTACACCGGTCAAGTGCATGTTTTTGCTTCGCTGTAACTATTTGCTCTCAAAAAAACCCCCACCCTCGATGAATTGCTTTATTTTCTGGAATCACCACCTGGAGAAAGATGGGAAGTCTCTTGAGGAAGAGAGGTGGAAGCTGGTGCCCAGTTGACGCACTGGGATGAGGAGTTTAACAGCTGGACTCGGGCACTGAGAGCCCTGTGGATGGGCAACAAGGGTGGGCTTTGGTTTGGGGGAGAGAAGAGCATCATCATCCATCTCCAAAAGGTGCTTTGCCCCACAGACAAAGCCTGTGCTTGCATGGAATGTCAGCCCAGCCCCACACATGCCCAACCAGCAGGCTCCTGTCAGGAACCAGGAGCCCCCCAGCAAATGCTGCACAGAAGAAAGGGGGAAGCCCCAGGGAACTGGTCCCAGCCCTGCTCTGCATCCCATCTGTCAGTCCAAAGACGCTCCCCACCCGCAGGAGCTCTGCGTAGCCCCTTCAGTACCCACTTCTAGCCACAATCTGGGCTTTGCCCATCCAGGGATTGGTCTCACCCTGTCAGGTCCACCCTCCTGCGACACCACCGTGACCTGGCCCTGCCTGTGATTCACCCGTGCCCCTCCAGCAGCTGGGCACCGGGCACCCCTCTACATCCTTAACCAGGCTGCAGTCACCCAGCCCCAGCGGGTGTTTCAGGCTGCAAACTCACTGGTCAAGCAGGAATCAGGATTAGAAGCCAGCAAGTTCTTATTTTGCTATTGCTGTGTGTCTCCGCGTCCCCTGCGAGCCCCGGGAGAGGAAAGAGGGAGCAACAAGGTCCTGGTCCAAGGGGCTCTCAATCCTCAAAATGGATTTTACCTGTCTCTGAAAGCTGCCTCCATCTCTCACCCCCCATTGCTTTCTCCCTGGGGAAATCAGTCTAAAAGGGGCTAATGGAACAATGTCCCTCTCTCTCCCCCCTCTCATTTTCTCTCTCTCTTTTTTTTTTTTATTTTATTAGCATTTGTGGAATTTATTCCCAAACTCTCCTAATCTTTCGTACACAACCATTTGATTTGCATAACCCAGCCCCCTCTCATAAAAACTGGCTGCTAGTTTAATTAAAAAATGTAAATTTGCTGTCATCTCGGGGCCTGGTGAATTAGGACGACATCGGCATTTTTTATTGCTGAAGACGTCCAAATTGATCCAGTCCGCATTGAACCGGAGGGGAGGAGATGGTGCCGCGTGGGACTTTTGGCTGGAGGTTCTGCCCCTCCCCTGCTTCCAGCCAAGCCTCCTCTGCCCCCTCTTCGCTTTGCAAAGTGCAGCTGAGGACGAGGGCATTGGTTCTCCCAAACCCCAGCTGGATCGGCCAGCGGGGCCTCTGCCATGTCAGCACTTCTGGGAGCTGAGCCCTGGGTGGCACCTGAGCTCTCCAAACCCTGGGAACAGCTGCGTCTTCAAACCCTGGGAGGGAGGGAGGGAAGGAAGGAAGGAGCCCAGGTGGAGGTGGGAGATGCAGCACCGGCGAGGCTTGTCTTCACCTCCCACAGGACTTTTCATGACTTCCTAGATACTTTCAACCAACTTTGCAGAGGGAAACCAAAATTGCAGGCTACGCAGCAGCCTAGCGGTATCATTTGGTGTCAGGGGGAGAGGCCAAGCGGCCACGAAGGCTCCATGAAGAAGGTACCATGAGGAGTGGGACAGCCAAAGCCACGCAGTCAGAAGCCCTGAAATGAATCCCAAGCTCAGATACTCCTTGCCAAGAGCAACAAGGAAGACTCGTAGTGGAGACACAAATAGGAAAACAGAAAGGGAAACTGTTGATATGGAAGCTACGTATTAAGGACTTGATCCCCTCCAGCTGAGGTATCCGTATCGTTCACAGCCTCTCCCCAACTCGGACGCTTTCACAGCAGAAGGCTGCAGGACCTGCACCCGTTAGCAGACCCCGCTGTCGGCACCAGAGCTGGTCTAGAAGGAACACGACCCAGCAGACAGGGTATAGGTGGGGAAATCAGGGGTTTATTATCTCAGGGATCAATTGTCTGGTCTTTCTGCGAGTTACTGTTCTACATCACCAAACCAGTTGAAACACTCCTACAGACTTCAGCCAGCGTTGAAGCACGGTCTGCAATAGCTGGGCCCTGCTTAACACCACGATGAGAACGTTAATCCCTGCCTGGGTAAACCCTTCTCCCAGAGAAGAGTCTTCGCTAGGGGAGGCTTAAGCACTCGAATGCTTTCCACCCAACAAGCATCTCCTAGATCTGCTGGAAAGGGACCTGAACACCCAAACAAACGGTGGGTGAATCTTCTGCAGACTCTGAGCTCGGCACAGGAATGGTACCAACCTTGACCAAATCAATGTCTCTCCAAAAATCTGCACTCCCAAAATAACCCCGACCCAACAACAACAAAACAAAGAGTTGGCACCAGCCTAAGGAAGGTGTTTCTATCCACTGGGTGTTTCAAAACACCGACACTGATTTGACAACATAAAAGACACAAAATGACCCTGTAAGTGGAAAATTAGGTGTTTCTCCACCCCTTGACCATAGGTTTCTCGGTCGCCGTTCTGAGATCAGTTCCTGTAATCTCATACCAGGATAATTAGGCTGGGGAACAGCTTCCCAAAGGAAGTGACAGGTGCCCAGTCACTCAAGATATTTACAACCAGACTTGCAGAAAGTCACATGTAAGGGAACATCTTGCCACGATCCTGGGCGGATGGACTCAGTCCATGAATTCCTTCCAGCCCTTAACCACTCCAAACATTTCTGGCCCTAGAAGATCCACGCAAGGACTGGCTGAGCTGAGAAAGCCCTCAGCAAGAGCAGACTGTCAGACCCCCACATCCCGAGTCCCTCAGGGAAAGAAATCCCCCTGGACGTGGCTCTGCCAGCCGGCAGCTCGTGTGAGCAGCCCTCGGGCGCTGCCTCGGGGAAGCCACAGCCAGAAGGCTTGGAGACAATTCAAGAGGCAGCAAGGGAGGGAGATAAGCTGGCCCAAGTAGATAAGGGTTAGAGGTGGTGATTATGGGGCAGGTCTCTGCCCCGAGATCATGACAAGACGGGTTCACCCACACACACACCGTAATGCTGACTTAAACAGATCTCCCAGATCCTCATTTCCATGGCTTACTGCGGCCTCGGGTTCCCACACCGGAGCGCCGAACCCCGCGCGTTGGCACCTGGGCGCAGCGGCAGGAAGGTTGAGCGCCCACCACAGTGTTGAGAAGAAGGAGGGTCCCTTTTTTGGGGGGAAGGGGTTGGCTTCGCCGTCCCTTTCTGGGGCGGGTGGGCTGGGCAGGGGTGGTGGCAGTGGCTGGGCGCAGGAGCCCATTGGCCACCAGGCAGAGCTCCTGTCGGCAGAGGGCACTGGCACCCCGGGAGGGGCAGGGGCACGGCCGCCGACACCCGCGCCCGGGCAGCAGATCCCACCTCTGCGCCGCCGCAGCTCCTGAAGATGGAGATCAGGGGTAAATCACTGTTTATTACTCATTAAAGCATTTGCCCTCCTGCAGTTTCACCACATCCTTAAACTCCTCGGGCTGCCCACGCAGCCTCCCAGCTCCTTGATCTAGAAAAAGGAGGCAGCCTCACGCCCACGGCTGGACCCAACCGCGAGCCGGCCCGGCGCGCTCTTGCCAGCGGAAGACGCTCCCGAGCCGCTCCGGTTCCCGATTATCGACGACAGACGTAAATAAATAAATAAATAAATAAATAAATAGGCGGAATCAACGACGACAAAAATTATCCTCTCCATCAAAATATCAGAGTACATAGTTCAGGCCCAGTCAATCATCAACCAGTTTATTACCATCTTACTCCTTATTAAAAAAAAACCACCACACACACGCACACACATCCACATAGGCTCCAGCAGTAATTACGTGGACTGTGGCAGGTCGCCAGCGCAGGCCTGCTTGGCCCATTGCTGCCATTTAGCTTTTAAAACAGGAGAGAATGGTTTACACCTTTTTTTGTGTTGGTTTTTTTTTTGGAGGAGCAAGCACGGTTGCGTTAGCAGGTACGGGGCCAAAGCGGTGGGAACGGCTCCCAAAGAAGGAGGTAACGTAGCCCAAGGGATTCCTGCCTAACTCGGAATGTACCCACTTGGTGAAATCTAAAGGAGACGCTGCCCCAGATTGGCCAAGGGCTGGAAAACCCACCCGGACAGTGAGGGCAGGAGACCTCGGCTGCAATCACAGCCCAGCCTGATGGAGCCCCATCCATGTTCACCACCACACCCAGCCCAGCCCCTGCTCCCCGTCCTGATACCCGACCGAAAACCAGTGGACGCGCCACGAAAAGCCACAACCAAAAACACACCCAGCCCCAATCCTGGGGCCTGTAATCTAAAACCAAAACATTGCCCTAGCCCGGGCCACCTTTCCTCCTCCCTGCGAGATGGGAAGGGGTGGGGGAGATCTCACCCACCTCACATGGAAGGACAAAACCAAACCCATCCCAGATATGCCCAGGTTGGAAAAAAAAAAAAAAAAAAAAAAAAGAAAAGAAAGGAAAAAAAAAAAACTCATTAAATGTAATAAGCAGCCTCTTCATCCGACACTGCCTTGTCCCAAATAAATTAAATTCCTTTTCATTTAGCCAGCGCAGGAACCTGACAAGCAACCTTTTCACCAACCAAGCCGCCGCTCCGAAGAGAGGAAAGGGGTGGGGGGG
>WEIS01003067.1:3418-23177 GCA_013389965.1 Todus mexicanus | reverse complement strand
TTTTTTTTTTTTTTTTTAACGTAGGAAAGAGAAATGTGATTTATTGCTGACATTCTGTCACTCTGAAGCTGGAAAATCGGTTTCTTCCTTCCTCCTGCTGTCTGTGTAGAGTGTCACTGGCTCTCTTCTGTCTGGTCGAGACTCCCCCAAGGATGGGGAAGATGAGCCCAGGATGACATGCTTAAGTGACAGGGAAATTTCCAGTTATCCCAGTCTTTTTCCTTGACATTCTGCATGCCATGTCTAGTGTTCTTCTTTTAACAAGCCCCGTTATTGCAGCATTTCAGGGCTTAAAGGGACCTGTCAGAAAGATGGGGGCAGATGTTCTAGCAGAACCTGTTGGGACAGAACAAGGGGTGATGGTTTGAAACGAAGAGGGAAGATTTAGACTAGAGAGAAGGAAAACATTTTTGCCCTGGCCCAGGTCGCCCAGAGAGATGGTAGAAGCCCCATCCCTGGCTCCATTGCAGGGGAGGTTGTCCCGGGCTCTGAGCAACCTGCTCTAGTTGCAGATGTCCTTGGTCCCTGCAGGGGAGTGGACTAGGTGAACTTTAAAGATCCCTTTTAACTCAAACCATTCTATGGTGCTATGAAAGAGTGTTTTTACTCTACTGGGAGGACAATTTTAGGAAAGAATGACTTCCAGCTCAAGTAGGACTTCCACCTGGCCTGAGGATTTCTTCTTTTAGGCTGCGTGCTCCTCAGGGTCAGCCCTGAGTCTTCATGTGCTTCTAGAGGCTTATGCAGGAAGGGGCTTTTGTCTGTGTGGAGATTTACAGCTGCTCCTGCTATCTAATTAATAAATAAGTCATCTTCATCCTAATATTATCCTGATCTTGCAGAGCTTCACCCTTGATTGAACACAGTCACAAAATCAGAGGTGGTTTTTGAGAATTTGGTCCATCGGAGCCTGCCAATGGGTGAAGGATCCTGTTTAATGGTTAAGCCTGCTCCAGTGAGCGGCCTTCAGTTGGCAGACGCAACAATAATCCCCTCCAGTTGTATTTCTGCTTGTTCTGTGATAACATAAAACAAGGGTCTCTTCTCGCTTTCTGAATTAAATTTATTTTAGAGCCCTGTGCACATCAATTCTTGACTTTTCACCTCCTGCCTGTTGCTAGATTTCTTTGTGCTGGCAAGCATCGCGTTCCCCCGTGATTTCTTTTGTCATGGCAGAGTGAACTCTTTCTCGTTGGCTTCCTCAGACTGTTCGCAGCCATATTTTCATCTTGCCTCTTTGTGAGTCAGAATTCCCTACAGCTCCGCTTCATGTTCTTCTTCCCCCTGATGCTGAAGCTGATTACCTTTGTATGAGCCATGCATTTCTAACAAGGAGCTTTTTATCATGTACGTAGAGCTACTGTCTAAATATTCCATAACTGGATAAATAGAAGCTTCAAAATATCCCCTTGTAAGGTGCTTTTCCTGTGCTAAGTAAAAAAAACCAAACTAATCCAACTCACTATTTAAGCTAAGAGAACTTGGATGACAGGCAAATCAGGATATGAACACATTTTATTTCAATTTTTTTTTGCTAAATGTATTTATCAGTTCCTATTTTATTAATTATTATCCCATGGTTACAAATAATTTCAGACACCCACCAACCTTAGAACTGCAAAAGAGTTTCATAGATAGAAAACGTTTAATTTGCTTTTGCTTAAAGTACTGAATAAATACTTTTTCAAGGGTAAATTTTTATCATGTAGATATGTGCATTAGAGGTTTGTGGGAGATGTGGCAGAGGGTAGATTTAGATTGGAAATAAGAAGGAAATTCTTCACTCTGAGAGTGGTGAGACACTGGCACAGGTTGTTGAGATAAACTGTGGATGCTCCATCACTGGACGTGTTCAAGACCAGGTTGGATGGGCCTTTGAGCAACCTGGTCTGGTGGGAGGTGTCCCTGCCCACGGTATCTTCAGACGGAAGACCTCATAAATAGTCTGTTTGTAGACCAGGAATTTAAAATGCTTGTTTGCTTTTTTAAGTTTAACTCACAAAGCTCAAGTGAGGGGGGCCAATACAGCCCTGGTAGCTTAACCTGCGGGCCTGCAGGAGGTGGGTCGTGGGTGGACACTCATGAATACTTAAGGAGATGGCAATGAACTATTCTCTATATTGCCAGCTGGAAGGGCTATTCCTGAAAGTTTCAAGAGCTGTTCAAATGTTGAGAGCTGATTTTTGTCTGACCAGATAGCAAGTCATTATGGATGGCTTCAACATGTTCTGGATAATAACCTGTAATGGGTGACCTACAGGAGATATTGCAGGACGAGGTGGGGATTTACTAAAATAGTGTCAGCTGGCTTTTGGCAAGAACTGTAAGAATAAGCGAGCTAAATATGAGACAAGCCTTATAAAGACATAGAATCACAGAATCACTTTGGTTGGAAGAGACCTTTAAGATCTTCAAGTCCAGCCATTAACCCAGCTCTGTCAGGGCACTACTAACCCATGTCCCTCAGCACCACATCTACATGGCTTTGGAAACCCTCCAGGGATCGTGGGGACTCCACCCCTGCCCTGGGCCGCCTGGGACAGGCCTGGGGAACCCTTGTAGGGAAGAAATTGTTCCTCACGTCCAGCCTAAACCTTCCCTAGGGAACCTTGAGGCTGTTTCCTCTTGTCCTATTGCATGTTCCTTGGGAGAAGAGACTGACCTCACCTGGCTCCAAGCACCTGTCAAGGAGTTATAGAGACAGATAAGCATGAAACTGGAATGCCCAACACAGATATAGATCCAGCTTTCATAATAAGTGCAATTGCTCCCTTATGTTCCCATTAAAGCACAGGAATCACAATATTCTTGCACTATTCTACAACCTTATGCACTCTTGCAACTGAACACCTGCAGAACCTGTCCAGCTTTCCTGTCTTCGAGATCGTACCAAAGTGGTATCATGTCGCTGGTTTTACCTTCTCTATTACTATCATGAGGCAGTATATTAAAAGAACACTGTTTTACCTGTCTGCCACTTTAATAAATATTTGGAGAATTTTCAGGAAAATGAGTCCATCAAATGTTTTTTCAGTGTCTCATTTACTTTCCCTTTCAGGCTCCCAAATTAGTTGAAGCATGTTGCAAAAATTCCATGTACCACAGCAAAAAGCATATTTCTCTTTCATTAAAACAGGCCTCAAGTTTATTCATTTAAAATTATTTTGTCTAATTATCAATCCTTTGAATAACAGTTTTTAAAAATAGATATGAAGCTTTCACAGTTCAAACCAGAAGTTATCCTTATTGTATTCTAGAAATTATTCAAAGGAAGGAACTAGAATAAAATTACCATAGTAAATTTAGACTTTGTATTAAATAAAAACCCTATAGTTGAACTGTAATTATTATAATAGTACAGTAAATATACAGATAATAACTTGCAGCTATTATTCAATATGATTACTATAGTCTTACTATTATTAGGACTGATTTACTATAGTTTTAATAAACTACAGAATAATTGCAGTGGTTTCACTATAATAACTATAGTTCAGTTGCAATTTTATGCTGAGATCTGGAGCTTTATTATAAAGTAATATTTCTTGAGAGGAAAACATAGGGAGAATAACCATTAAAAATAAAACTTAAAGGGTGATTTAAAAAACTTTTATCCTTTATTGTATTTTATAGTTATATAGGGCAAGAATAAATAATAAAAAAATAATTATATTTCCAATGAAAATGAACTAAATCTCTTTAAAATTACTTAAAATACAGGAACGATGTTTTTTTCCTATTTAACAGCTACTTACATTCACCTTACCATCCTTACACATATTAAATTCCCAAAATTTTATAAAGAACATATGTATTACGTTACTTATTATTTTTCCTTTAGCTCTCAAGAGCTCAAGAAGAAAAAGACAGTTACCTCCAAAGGATGAATCACCCTACTGCTCTTGGAAGGATACAAAGGCTAGTGTTAAGCAGAATTGATCCAGGCCAAGGAGGATAAACTGAAGCAAATCAAATTATCACCAAAGAAATTGATGAAATTAAAGCAATTACAAGTACTGTGGTAACGACGAAGCTTTTTAATGGTTTGGCTCCTTTCACCACAGGTTTTTCATCTGCATCTGCAGATTACGCAGAGGTACCGTAGAATTTAACATCCATCCACAGATCTTGCCTGGATTAGAGAGAGAGACCCTTCAAAAAGTGAAATTAAATAGTAAAATACTTCTTTGAATTCCTAATCTGGCCACATATACCATATAATTTTACATTGAATATTTAATTCAACATACAAGGCAACACAATCTGAAGTATCTTCAGTGTTCTTGGACATCAACTAAGGTGAGTCATCGACTAGTGTTAATATATTCAAGCTCATCTTTGCCAACAGTGTAAATATAGATTTGGAGAGGGGTAAAATCATGAAATTATTAAGAATATTCTTCAAAGCTGCAAACTCCAGGAAACCAGAATGGGACATAAACAGAAAGGAAAAGGAATTGAAATGGAAGGGAGGAGAAAGAGCTGAATAAAGCACAATGATAGAGGAGGTTTCTTAGGTTTTCTTCTTCTCCTTTTTACCTTCTCTTCTGCTCAACCAGACCAAACTGAAACGGAAGATTTAACCTTAGAATTATACAATTCAAGTATCAACTCTATTGGAAAGTTTGAAATTAATCTCTTCTTGAGGTTTACATATCTCTGTTTAATAAAGAACAAAGTCGGGGCATACAATATCTAGCTGGGAAAGGAGAACCTGAATTGCCCTTCTGGGAAATGACATCATTCACTCCACTGATTGTTATGCCAATTCTATTAGAAGGTACTAAATCCCTGAGTACTGAGAGACCAGCGTAAAACTCCTACATTGAAATAACTGTTTCTGCAGAACCTTTTAAATTCAGCTGGTTTATTTATTCTGGATTTAATGCAGAGGTCTTTTTTACCACAGTAACTTTATGGAAATATTTTGTTCCTGCTAAACAGAAAGTGAAGACCATTAAATTTTTTCTCAGCCTTCTCCAGCAGCACAAATAGGCTTTAATAATTGTATTATTTTTTTTCTTGAAGAGACAACATTTTTTTTAATGTGAGCTGGATTTCATTCTGATTAGCTATTTCTCCAACAATGCAAGTGCACGATCAAGCTGAAATTCTACTCAGAAACACATTTAGTGAAAATTGTGAAGTTAGTTAAAATGTAGCCATTCTACATAAAGATAATGTGATTGCAAAGTCAATGGAGTTTGGTTTGTAGGTTCATTTTTATTCATGACCACACGCGGGAAAGGAAAAAAACCCCACCACCACATGGTTCATGAAGAATTTGTAGCACCAACAAAATGCTTTCAATTTATGTATATACTGTATAAATCAGATTTTGATACAATAGATAATATGTAATTTTAAATGTGTTTTTCAAAGCTGTGCCTGCACCTTAACTGATGAAATCAGACAAAAGAATTTTTTCTTTACAGCTGAATAATTTTTATTCACCTATAAATACCCCTTCAGCTAATTGAATTTTCGTGTTAAGTTTGTGATAGTATTCCAACATTAGTACAATAGAGGTGGTGTAAGACAAAGAGAAAGACAGGCAAGTGAAAGCTAAAGGGAAAAAAAGGTGCCTGGGAAAGAATGTGGAAAGATTTGGGAGGGAAAAAACATCTTTTCTGATTCCTAGGGTGTCCAGGGAAAAAGGACTTCATGTATAATCCTTGACAAAAAAAAATTAAAAAAAATTAGAAGGGAAATATCCACCTTCATAAATAACTTCTTTGAAAAAGTTGCCAAATGTGATATAACTGATTATATCAGAAAGAATAAAACCAAGGGCACAAGCTGCAAGGTGATAATTCTGGCATTGAAGGATGGAAGAAATAATTAGGATGCCCTTAGGAATAAAATGGTCAGAAGAAATTAACGCAGGGTCTGAAGGAGAATTCAGAGGAAAGGAAGTGAATCCAGAGCTGTTACAAATCCTGAGCATTAAGTTTCACTTGAGATCTACCTGAGTGAAAAATGTCTTCTTTTTTTTTTTTTTTAAGTAATTCTTACTGACTCTACTCAAAAGCAGTAAGTAATGCAGATGATGGAACCTAAAAATCCTAGCTCTGTCAAATAGCTTTGTCTCATAGTTATAGAGAAAAATTACAAGGGGAAAGCTTGCAAAAAGAGGTCTCAATTACCTCTGTAATTTGTAAAGAAATGCAATATATCCCCCACAAAGCTTAAAATATTTTATATGAAACAGTAGCACAGATGAAGGAAGAGTGATAAATCATACGAGTTTGTAGCTTTTTCTTCTCTGTCTGTTTGTGGTGGGTCTTGGTTTGCCACATCCTTTTGGATTTCCTCCATGGCTTGAGCTTTGGTGGGAGATACTGTCATGCTACAAGAAAGCTCATAGAGGTTAATGAATTTTTAAGCGTTAAACAAAAATCATCACATAATAAAAGGGATAATCCTGACTGAAATACTGAGCCTTGTTCCAAGAGCTGGCATTTTGTGTAGAACTGCCCACATTTGTAGCTGGATCCTCAGTTTACCATGGGGTCAGAGTGCCTTGCAGGATCGCAGGATCCCTCTATCTGAAAAGAATAATCACATTCTGGTTTTGTGGCTGGAGAAGAATAAAACTCCAGTTAAATCAGTAGTTCACATGTGTCGCATTGTGCTCTGCCTCCAACCTGCAATTAGCTCAGACAATAGAAAATTCAAAACACAACAGGCCCAATCAACACAAGCTATTTACAGCAACTTCGCAAGGAAATTCTGCTGAACTGACATTGATCCTGACATTCCAACAGAAGCTGCTTTCGTTCATGAATTCTCTTCATGAGAGGGTGGGGCTCCACCAGGCAAATGATACCACCCATTGTAGATGCTGTGCATATCCTCTTTTCTTTGACTTCTTTTTTTTTCCAGAGAAATATTTTTTCTTAATTATATTCTCTTTTCAGAATGTGTTTTGCAAGCTTCAGGAACTTAGAAGTGAAATATCCAATGCTAGTCTGTGTTTGTTCGGCTCAGGTTTGTAATAACTGAAATTTCTCAGCAGCAATGGCTCCTAAGAAACTCGTGTAAAATACACTGATACTTTCACTAAGCATTTTAACATACACAAATTTTCACTCTTTATAACTGACACTATTGAGGATGCATCCTAATGGTCCCAGGAGAGCCAAGCCTGAAGGAATGTTGAAGCAGAACTGCTCTCTGGTCACCTGGGCAGATGTCCTTGCCTCAAGGCAATGGGGCTGGAACTAAATGATCTTCAAGGTTCCTTCCAACTCAAACCATTCTATGATTCATTTCCATGACATAACCTCTTGGTTATCTCCAGTAACTAAGTCTGCCTGAAACTAACCAACCAATCAGCAGGGAACTGCCTGGATCTGCTGGTGTCTTCACCATATGCAACAACGAACCCTTCAAACTGTGAGTTAACCAGAAGCAGGCACTGTATAAATCTAAAAGTAAGTGAAAAGGTAGTTCTCATGTAAAGCAAATGAATATAGAATAAAAACAAAAGCAAAATGTAATGAAAAGGCAGTGAAACAGTGTAAGAAAAGGGCATTTTTGACACTTGCTATTTTAATAGCAATAATAAAGAGTTACTGCAAATGAAGCATTTTCAGAAACCGGCTTCTAATTCAGATCTCCACATGCTGTGAAAACTAGGGTACTGTTGGCCTGTTGTGACAGCACAAGGGGTGATGATTTTAAACTATAAGATGGAGGTTTAGACTGGATATAAGGAAGACATTTTTTACACTGAGGGTGGTGAGATCCTGGCCCAGCTTGCTCAGAGAGGTGGTAGAAGCCCCATCCCTGGAAGCCTCTAAGGCCAGGCTGGATGGGGCTCTGAGCAACCTACTCTCTAATGGGAGGTGTCCTTGCTCGCTGCAGGGAGGTTTGAATGAGATGAGCTTGAAAGGTCCCTTCCCACCCAAACCATTCTATGAAATAACTATTCTATGGAATAACTTTAAAAATCCCTGCAAAATAAATGAATTTTAGTCCTCTTAGCAGTATTTGAATTAATGTTTTGAGATGTGCACTGGAAGTGCAGGGTTGGTTTTTTCTATGTTTAAAAAAGAAAATGGGGGGGGACACACGACAGGTGCATGACAAGAAGAAAATCAATCCTATTCCAGTAGCTGTTACATTAAGTTCCATTAGCTGTGTAGCCCTGGTAAGTCCTACTACAGAGTTTTGACATATGAAGGTTTTGCCTAAAGGAGGAAGGTCTAACGAAGTAAAAAGTGCTTGAGTGGAGGAGGAGGACATAAGTTGTAATGAGTACAGCAAAAGCTGAGCACAGGGATAATTGTCATTAGCGCAGATCAGAGTTCCAAGTGGTTTACAGCATAAGTTGGAAACCAGTTCTGTAATCTGACTAATATCTTCTGTGATTCCAATAAATGCCAACCCCACTAAGAACAATATTTTTAAAAAATAAAGAGTAAAAAGGTGTATTCAAAATAGAGAAATATTTTAAAGGATTCAGAAACAGATTCTGTTTAATAAAAAAAATAATAAATTGGTACTCTGGTTCATTAATTCAGGTTGTGTTGGAAAACATAGAGTTTGGAAAGAAAATATCTGGAATATGTTAGAGGATTAACAACATTTCAGTGCAATGGCTTATTGGCCAGAGAGCCAAAAAATGTTCAAAAAAAGCTTAACTGCTGGACTCAAAGGGGTAACCCTGCTTACAAAGCACTTTGAAGGACTTCTGTTGTCTTTCATGGGTTTTGGATGAAACCTGGGTCAAGGCAAACTCTAAGTTATATTTATTTTGATCTGGAATTGAGAATGTGAAGTATTGGGCTTGCACAATTACACCAAGATTGGGTTTGTTCCTTATCGAGCAAAAAAAGTTAAGCTAGATGTTTTCCTATGGATGTTCCTAAGATTTAAGATCCTTCCCCTGTAGTATGAAACTGGATTTAAACATAGCATTAATCCCTTTGGGTAGAACAAATAGGGCTTTTATGGCAGCAGTTTTTATTAAGTATGTGTGAGGGTGGGCAGATCTCTGAAAAAAGTTGTGAATAAGGTGAGGAATGAACATTTTCAAACTCAGCAATCACGGCTTGTGATCTGAAATCCACTGTAAGGCACCAGCACTGCAAATTCTATTTTCAGCATGCAGGCAGGTCCCCAGAAATCCATGAGGTTCCTCGCCAGAAGCTCAATATCAAATGCACAGATGTGTCTGCAGATATGGGGCTCTATGGATTGTAATCTCCGAGCTAAATTCCCAAAGCTGTGAGTATCCAGCAGAACCTTCTGAGCCTGCTCAGGGCACAACGCATTTCATACATGATTTAGAAATTTGCAGCAGGATTCAAATTGTTTGCTTGTGACTGAAAAGTCTGTCTCTTGCTTGCATGCATGTCACATTAAGAGGGGAAAGGTCAAGGGGAGAAGAAGGGGAAAAGGAGATGTTTGCCTCCTATGCAGTCAGAGATGCAGGCCTGAGTGAAATTGCTATAGATAGTAGACGTAAGAGGTATCCCAAATAGTGAAGGTGCAATTCTTCCCAAGAAGGCATCTCTGTCTTGGGGGGACGCAGAGGAACGCAACCGCTTGACCGCCTCTGCTGGACCTTTCAGTTTTCTCCCTCACCAAGAGGTGCATTCCATTGGTGATTTTTATATCCAAATTTTGTCTGCCCCTGCCTTCTGGGTGACATTCAGCATGATTTGGGTGGAGAGTTGAGTAATATAGCCATGTATATTTAGCGTGTACTCATTAACATATTAAGAGGTGTAAAATTTAATATTAATTTTGCTGTTAATGAGGCAAAGGTCTCCACTTGGACACTCTGGCCTTCAGGATTTGTTTGTGCCTGTTGGTTCAGCCAAACAGGGCCACTTGATCTTCACAAGACTCCCTCCTTCAGCCGTTTGGCTGCCAACTCAGCAGATCTCCAGCCCCAGAGAGAGCACAAAAATCTCATGGTCATAAACATCTCAACCTTTCTCCTAAAGCCCACTAAATTAGCTGTATTTCTGTCTCACAGCAAGCTAGGCTGGCTAGCTAAGCTGTTCTGCCACAATACCCTCACTCTCTGGTTCATCTCTCCTGCTTTCTGCTCTTACCTCTGTGTTACTAAGTGTTAAAATACTATTAGTTATTCTCTGCTCTCCATCCATCCCTTTATTTTCCGCTCCTGATTTTCTTCTCTTCCCATGTAACTCCCTATGTCTCCTTTGTTTAGGAAATTATGTAGCCACTTAAGTTCAGCAGTGCTTCATGCTTCGGCGACTTTTTAAAAGAAAAAAGAATTCCTGAAGTGAATTTTCATACCGAGGCTTTTGTTTTTCAACCTTTTTGCTATCTAATGGTGTGATTAATTCTTATTTTTGCTTCTTCTCGGTGCAATTGGTTTATTCTCTGTTCTCCAGTCATTTATTTTCCATCTTGTTGCAGTCCAATTTTGCCCTCCAATGTACGTGTGCATATTTTCCAGATTCTTTGCCCCCTTTGCTGAAAGACTGGTATGATGCCATACTCTCAGTATTGGGATCAAATCCTGAAGCAGCCATGATTTTAGCTTTGATTTGTAGCACATTTATCTGAAAATACATCTTCTCATCTTGGTTGAACTCGTTGTGCCTGACTGCTGGTTTTGGGGCTACAAAGATACTATTTTTCAATAATTCCCAATTCTCTCCTGTGTTCAGGGCAGCTCAGTTTCTTACCATTTAGAAGAGATTTCCTCTCTTTTATTGTTTGTTTTGAACTCATCATTTTGCTCTTATCATCAATGAGCCGTATTTGCCATCTATTAGTGCAGGCACTTAAACGTTCTCAGTCCTCCTACTGTCGACTGCAGTATTTCCCATTATTTACTCATCTTCACTGTTCAATATAATCTGCAAATATTGAAGGGTGAAAGCATGGTAAGCGCTGTCTGCCTTTGTTTATGTTTTTAAAGAGAAACAGGAGAAGTTGACAGTATAACTGTGTAAAATATAATGAAAAAAATAATCAAGTTATAGAAAATGACCCACTTCGAGGCACATATGCACCCATGCTGTATCGAATTTGTGGTTCAGGGCAGAATGGGGTGCAGCCTTAATATCAGACTTAATGCCCAGAAGCAATAAGTGGATTCTATATGATTTTGAAGCAGATTTTAGCAGCCTATAGAGTTCCTATGATACCACAGGTCCTGATACCATCGAAGTGATTTATGAGTTCCATGTAGCAAACACATGACATTCCCAGGGGACAGCGCACACAAAGCCAGGTTCTCATCTGATGCTGCTTAATAAGACTCCCACAAAGTCAAAGGAACACAGTTTGGGGAATACAAAATACGACTGTTGGCTTTCAATGGCAAATATCAAATTCTGCAGCATATATATGATTCTTTTGCAAGCCGATATAGCCTGTCTGAATAAGAGGTGTTGCATAACCAGGAAAGCAAGCAAAGCAGTTGTGAACTTCTAGATAGATGAATATCCCCAGTGTTGGAGTCCTTGGCTTCCATGTAACCCTAAGATAACTCCGTTAGCACGGTATATGATAACACCAGCAGAACGGATGTAAGAATCAAAGCAACTTCACGCGATATATTCTCAATTCCACACAGCGTTGCATAATTAAATACAGATTTTATTTCCCGGTCAGTGATATACATTGTAGGATGTTTAGCATCATTGATATTTTTTAAATGATTTGACCCACTCAAAAGGATGCAACCTGCCATAATCACACTGCCTCTCAGGAATAATCTTGGCGATTCTAGAGGTACTGCTGAACAGTAAGTGAAACTACAGAACTGCGAAGAAGCCTTTGCAGAGCATCTTACCACGTTCAGATTTAGTTAACATATTTATTAGTACTTTTAGCAGATTCACAGGAGGAAAATAGAAATATTTTCACTTTCCATCTTTTTGTGAAAATAACCGGGGAAGTGATTGCTTCTTTATTTTCATGATTCAGCTGTGATTTACTGATGATGCCTCATCCAAGTTTATCTGTTAGGTCATGAATAGACCATTGTTAGAGCAAAACATTAGAGCTGGTCAGGACATAGAGCTACAGAGGTGTCTCCTTCATGTAACTTTATCTCACCGCCAATAAATTAAACATTTGTGAGTCTAACCCAGAGTACACAGAGTTCAATAGCCTCTGCTGTTTTCAAAAGTCTTTGACTCAAACCTCGAATCAGATGCTATATTTGTATTGGCAGAGACTGACAAGGCCATTTTACATAGGATTTTGGAATTTAGAAATCTTGTCTCTTTTACCTAGGAGAAATTCAGTAGGTATCTAATTCCCTGGAAGAAAAATGAAAATAATAATGGTAATTTCAGATTGTCTCACAGTTATTTTGGCTTCTCAAAATTTTGTATTGCAACACATTTTGTATGGTACAGAATGAAAACCTCCAAATTTAAAGTTGTGTCTAAAGGAAAGCATGTATTTCAGCTTAAACATAAGTCCTTTTTTCTTTGGAGTATTGTTCCACTGGTCAGCTCTGAAGGGCTATAATAATTATTAGCAGTGTGTGAGTTTAGAAAAGACGATGTTCTCAAAGCTTTATAGGATTATCACTCTGTGCAGTACTATGATTCAAGAAAGTAAATTCCATCGCTTTTCCTATCATCATCCACTTAGGTATCTTAAAAGAAACATTATTATTCTTTTTTTAAAGCACATTATCAGAAACAAAGTATTTGATAATAAAAGTGGAACTTCTTTGATATTCAAAGTAAAACCAGGACTAGGTGAGTTTCTGGAGCAGCGTCTGGCAGAAACACAGCTGAGAATAGCTTTCCCCATCCAGTTCTGTCTTGCCTTAAGGTCAGCAGCCATCTGCTCTGACTCATCCTGCCTCTCTTCTCTTTCTCGTTTTGAGACTGAGCTGCGTGGCCACTTGTGCTCCTAAACAAAACTGAATTAAGGAAAATTTGGATGCTTTTCCTAATAGCTGTTTTAGTATTCCAGCTCCTGCCAAGTTTAATGTCATAATGTTGCCCACAGGTTCGTGAAAGGATCGTGGTGAATAAGGGTAGGAATAGGGTTTGCAATGGCTTCACTTTGAGAATGAGACAGCTCTGCAAAATGCCAAGCCTGAGCGTTGAATACCAGTAGTACTTGTGCCTTCATAAAACCTGCTGGTAGATGCTGGTCTGCATGTCTTCTCTTCTTCCTTTTTACAGCATAAATAAATACATGTATATATAATGTGTATTTTGACACTGTTTTCTTCCATGAAGATGCAAAACCTGCAAGCTACACATTTTACATGGAGCAAAGATGTATTTATGCTAATCTTTTTCCTCTGTTGGCAGAACAAATGTTGAGAACCTCTGAAGACATCTTCTAGGCAGGCAAAAACACATGCAGCATTCATAACAGCATGATGACGAAGCTGAGCATGTACTGTATATCCTAAAATGCCTATAAATATATTTTCCTGGAGATGTTTTTGCAATTTATTAGACATGGCCTTACACAGTTGTGTGTGATAACCTCCTTAGGAAATAAATATTTGCTACGGGGAGCATCATACGTCACTGCGTAGGGCTGTCTTCTAGGACTGATTGTTCTGTTCATCTCATGGCTTTATTCTCTGACTCTCTCTGTGGTTTTCATCAAGGTCTTTTCTTTTGAATTACCTTTCCAGATAAGAGCTTCTGGGGAATGGAAGTGAAGAACGTTCCTGAGGTCTGCTTTGGTGCCATATTAGGAGGGCGTATGGTTTGTGTACCCACTTAGGTCTCTTTGCTTTATAGGAGTATTTCTTGTTGATAATTTTTTGCTGTCTTGCTGCCTTGTCTTCCCCTTGCCGTGCTGTTTTCCAACCTCTGTGTGGTTGGTGATTAAGAAAGAAGAGAGGATACAGAATGGAAAATAGCCTCAGGTGTAGGAAAGCAAGATCCAGGTCCTGTGGCAGACTTCTGCATCACTTCCAACAACAACCTTACCCTTTTTTTTCTGCAGTCAAAAGAGCATGATGCAGACCATTGGCTGAAGGAGCCATTGGAGTATTGGAAGCCTGGTGAGCTGCCTGGATGGGTTGTTGAACCACGTTAACTCTTCCAGCTGAACCAATGCACTATTGCAGGTAAACTGCTTCAGACCCCCTGAGTAACCTGAATCATAGATTTATAGAACAATTTGGGTGGGTAGGGACCTTTAAAGCTCATTTAGTCCAACCCCCCTGCAGAGCGGAGGGTCATCTGCAACTAGAGTAGGTTGCTCAGAGCCCCCAACAAACTCTCCTGCAATGGTGCCAGGGATGGGGCAGCGACCACCTCTCAGGGCAACATGGGCCAGGCTCTCACCACCCTCAGTGTCAAAAATCTCTTCCTTAGACATCAAGCTCACACTGTCCTCTGTAGGCAGCTGTGTCTCAGTCCAGCAGATGGATTAATTGAGCCCTTCTTCAGAAGGTGAAGAAAAATTGTCTAATGCTTAGACTATTAAAGATGCTTAAAAAACTTTTGTAAAGTTTGACTAATTTCTCTTTGACGGAGAACTAGAGGTGAGCTACGAATGAACACTGAATTTCCATACATTTCGAGGACAGTTGCAGCTGAAAAGATGAAGTCCACAGATACTTTGGCCTTAAATGCTTTGTTTTGTTGAGATTTACTAGTATGAGAGTATGAGACTTACTGTTGTTGGAGCATGAACAGAATTGTGAGATTTGATATTGTGATATAATTTCAAATTTTTGGAAACCCAGTAAATATATCACTTCGGCTGCACGTTCATTTGTCTTTGGTGTGCTTTGAGGACTTCGCCCTATGGTTATGCAGTTCAAGAAGTGAAAATGTATGAAAAACAAACTTTTTGTTGTTTCTTTAGTGAACAGAGAATCATAGAGTCCCAGCATGGTGGGGGTTGGAAAGGACCTCTGGAGATCATCTGGTCCAACCCCCCTGCCACAGCAGGGTCACCCAGAGCAGGTTACACAGGAATCTATCAGGATTTTTCAAATTATTGCACCCAACAAAGTCAGGAGAAATTAACTCAGCTGCACAGAAACTGTCTCTGTTTATATGAGTCAGGATTCAGCAGATGAAAACGTGGCCACCTCTGTCTAAGGGGATAGGATGCAAATTTACATTCCCAACTAAACATGCTAAATGGACCCTTTTTTTTTTCTTTCTCTGATGTTTTGAAAATCTGATGTTTCTTTTTTTAAAACTGTCACTGGTAAACTGTGAAACACAAATTAGAAAAAGTTTTGCTGATTCTGGCAGCTTCTGAGATTTATAGTCGGTAAACAAAAACCACTCCTTTTGAGAATCAGTGCTGTTTTCACAACAGATTATTTTCTAGAAGCTAGATGAAAGAAATTTGAAAATCTACAGCATATTCTGCAGTTTTATGAGATATCCAAAATGCTGGTTTTTGTTTTTTCTTGACTTTTTTTTTCCGTGTGTCAGTAGGGACAATTTCTCTCACATGCTTAATCTCAATCTTCCAAACAGAAGGCAGATAATTTATCTAAAAGGCTAAGAAGTCTTTGATTAATAATCATGGGAATTTCAGGTATTAAAATCACCCCCAAGTGACCCCATATTGTTCCATGAATCCATTAGAAACTTATTCTGAATTACAAAGAAAAATTAATTAAAAAGTATAAGGACTACAGAGCTCAAATAAAGTATACTCCCCTGAGTTCATAGGAAGATCTATATGCATGCAAAGTGTCATAAAATCAGATTTAATTTACAGTATAATTTTCTTTTTCAACAAGAGAAATACAGGAACAGCATTTTTTGTATTTTTTTATTATTATTATTGCTATTGAGTTCACCATAACTAGCCTACCTGTTAGAGTGACGCTTGCATTAATGTCAGAGGAAGAAGGATTACAGAAGAGCCAAATGTCATTGTGGTAGTTGGAGCTGTAGTAGTGGGTGAATCTCATCTGGTTTGGTTCAGTAGCACAGTAACTGCTGTGCTCTTGTCTTGCCTTGAATGGTTGAGCAAACCTTGAATGAGTTGCAAGGAGATTTACATAGAATTTTTGGAAAGCTTGCTTATGTCTGTCTTGTCTTAATCTTATCAATATTTCGCTCAGGGACAGGGCTTTGCAATTCCCCTTGTTGAACCTCGATGAGATTCCTGTCAGCCAATTTCTTCAGCCTATCGAGGTTTCTCTGGGTGGCAACATGACCCTCTGGTGTATCAGCCACTCCTCCCAGTTTCACATTGTCTGCAAACTTACTGAAGATCCATCCAGTACCACTGCCCAGGTCATTAATGAAGATCTGACAGCACTGGACCCAGTATCAACTCCCTGGAGTACCCCACTCCTGCTGCTGATTGAAACCATTTGACCCTCCAATAGCAGATATTTGTGTCTTGTACAATTGCTGTGGGAGTTAATTCCTGGAGCTAAGATGAAGCAACTTTGCTTAGGTTAAGAATTACCAGAGGAATTCAACAATTCATTGCTTGCAAAGCTTAAAGATTATAAACATATATAGTAACAGCCTGTATTATTTTTCTGTCAGTGCTGTCATTTATGTTCTGAGAAAAGTGGTACTTTGGAAGCATGCTAATTCAGAAAATATAGGCATACAAAATTTGTCAAAACAGGTGCTATTTATATGAGTGAGAACTGTGATTTCGGTCTCTTTCTTCCTTTTTTACCAGCCCAGTCTGAAGTCAGATCAAGTGTATTTTCATTCCTTCTGCTGTTGGTTACAATTCCTATCTGGATCTCCTGGAACCACAGTTTGAGTTGCAGGACATGATTTTCTCATACTGAAAACGAGTTTGCAAACACAGCCCCACTGAAACTAAGTAAGGTGATAATCAGGAGAAGCCTAGTGGCAGAATTTGCATCCATCTTAATTATTTAGGAGTTGATCATGCCACAAGGATGCAGCCCATATGATCCAGCAACACATTGTCCCATCCCAAAGAAGGAAGGTGTGTGCACCTTCATGAACTTGCTGCTTACCACAGAGGGCAACAGTTCTTTTTGGACGTGTCCCTCCAGCTGCTGGCCAGCTCTAGTAGACTGAGAAATGCAGGGCAAGTCATAAATTTTATCAAGACCACAACCATTTAAATGCTCTCCACTTGTATTTTTTTACCTTTTTAAAAATAATTATTGTTATTATTATTATTACTATTATTATTATTATTTTAGGAGGAAAATAATGGCAAAAGGCCCCTATTGCTGAGTAGTTGCTCAAAACTTGCAGGCTCCAGAAAACCAGGAAAGGACAAGGAAAAGGAGAAGAAAGAGACAAGGAGAAGGAGAAAAGGAAAAGGAGAAGAAGGGAAAAGGTGAAAAGGAAAAGAAGGAAAGGAAGAAGGAGAAAGGGAAAGGAGAAGGATAAGAAGGAATTTCTAAATTTTTACAAGTATGCATCAAACTGACAAAACCAAATGTTTACTCAAAACAGAAGAGAGAGCAGCTGCCTGGAGCGTTTTGCTCGGGTTTTCTAAGTGCTAAAAATATTGTTGTGTGTTTGAATTTAATGTCAAGTTAACTACAAAGCCCAAAGTCGCAATTGTTTCAGCTGCTTTGCCCAGGCTCCCTCATTCCTTCCCCCGGCACAACTTCTTTCTTCAGAGTAATTTTTAGCTACTTGCAGACTCGGCTCCGGAGTAGACTCTGCTTCCTCCCCCTTCTCCTCCTCCTCCTCTTTTTCCTCCTCCTCCTCCCAGTCGTGTCTCTTAAGAAACTCAGGAGTTGTTTTGTGTCCCTGCAGCACTGCAGCCCATTGCCTGCCCCCAGAACAGGCTGCAGGGACAGGCAGCATCCTGAGCCATCTGGAAAAGAAAATGCCAATAGAGTAAAGCCTGAGGCTTCGCTGCATGGCGTAAAAAGCTTTCCCTAACTCAAAACACAGTCCCAGCTTCCACGGAAAGTCCATTCCTCTGCAGTCAATTACTATTATATAACAATCAGTTGAGTGTTTCTCCTGTATATCAAACTCGGCTTTTAGAGATCCTTGTTGAAGATGACTCTGAACAATAGTAATTTACTGGATGTGCCTTGGCAGCCTCCCTCTAAATCAGCAAAAAGAAGCAGGCGCTCTCTTTTCTCAGTATGGGCACTGCTGTGCTTCGGCACCACATAGTCATTTTCCTTACTTATTTTATATTGCTTTTGAATGAGTCTGTGAATCCAGAACATTCTACCCTTATTTCTTTCTGCAGCATCAGCATTTTAATATATTGCCCTGACAGTAATATGCTGGCTTTCATTCCAGGAGCCTGATTGTGAAAAGCCCGGGTGTGTGGATGAGGGCAGTCACCTTGAGAAGTTCCCCTAAAGCCTGGCAAGGAGAGGCTGCACAATCTGTGCTGTCCTGCAGTGGCTGAAGAGTTTGGCTGCCATCCTTGGTGGGTAAACAGAGGCACAGAAATGCTAAACAACACACCTCGATTTTATCATTTGCTGCATGCTGGAAGCAGGACAGGTAAGGAAAGGACTCCTTTTAAAATGGGTCCAATTTGAGCACTGATCCGCTTTGAATCCTCAGCAGTTTTACTCCTTAACATCTCACAAATCTTTTGTGTAGGATTTCACCTTAGGAGACAAAGATGTTGTATCTGAAAGCACTTCAGTCCAGATTGGTGCATCTCTTTTGAAGCAGTAAGAGCTTTCAGTTCAGCTAGAAACAACTTTCAAACTTTTAACAGTAAGGTACTTAATACTAAAATATTTAATAGGATGGATTCATCCTGCAATGGCAGCTTAGAGTCTCCTCTTCCTTGGGACATACCCTAGCCCTGGCCTACATTCCAAAAGACACGTTATCCTTATGCCCCAGGAAATTATGTTTTAAAAAGATCTGCTCTGCCTAGTTTGATGTCTGGCCTCAGAAGCCAACAAAAGGTCTGTGTCCCAACTGGATGGAAATGATTTGACTTCGAATTTGAGGCAGGAGTTTCAGATGTACCTGCTGTCAGCTGTTCATTAATGGTAGGGGTCTTCCAGGTGGGGTTTCATGGTTGAAGGTGAAGATGCAGGTGGCTGCGCATTTTCATAGATCACCTCCCAAGTTCAATCCTTTTGTGCTACCTTATTGGGGCCAGAAGTTTATTCTTTTAGTGATTCAAGGCAAAGGCACCTAAATAATCTCTCTGAATCCTCCTGAACTGTATTAAACATAGAAAAGCATAGAAATGCCCGTATAAACAGCCAGGCTTATTGCATTTTTAAAAAATAAACAGACAACTGTAGCCTGATGCCACTACGGAAATGGAAAGGACTTTTCATCTTTTTTCTCTGTTTCGCTTATCCTTATGCTCCACTGATTTCAATAATGCAGTGGAAAGAAAAAAACAAAAAAGGCTTTACATTTGTCTGGTACATCCCGTTGGCTGTCTGTGACTTAGGCGTACACAAGCAGCATTAAAAATCAGTATAAGCAGGGCAAAAATTCAGTATTGCCCTGAGCTTGGTCGCGATGCAGGTTTTACAACTGTTTGTTTCTCTCAGACAATTACCAAACATTTTGGTAAATTGTGTGTCATGTTTGTACACAAGAAATGTCCAGGCTTAAAAGAAAGCTGGGGGCAGGGAACGAATTAGGTATAAAATAGACTGTGAGTTGCTGCTGCGGAATTTTCCAATGCAGCATGAAAATCCTCTTTGGATATTTATAGGAGCTGAAATAATACAACTTGGAGAGTTTGCCACTGAGTGAAACAATCATTTGCCTTATTCCATCTTTTTTGTCATGTCCTTAACTTTCAGCAATTCCATTTCTCCCATTTCTAGTCTTCAGTGGAGGTGTTTAACTGGAAGTATGTGAGCAGGAAGACTTACATAACAGGGATGTCTTTT
>WEIS01003064.1:0-24516 GCA_013389965.1 Todus mexicanus | reverse complement strand
TTAGTCAGCCCCAACACTTGCCTAATGTCCAAACCAGCTGTCCCTAAATGACTTGTGACCGAAGCTTCTCTAACCTGCGTTTAACACAGTCCATGAGGGACAGTCCACGTGCTTCCTCCACTGGTCAGTCAAGAAGTGCATTGCTAAGCTGCTCTACAAGCTCAAGACTTCTGTGAATGGAGAGAACTGTCAGTGACAGCAACATCTCATATAATCTCTAAACCTCTAACAAGTCTCATCTCTAGTTTTAGTAACTGGTTCTTCATGTTTTGTATCACTGATGAAGTGCGGTGCCCAAATGCAAATGCTATCCTCCAAACGAGGCTTTAGCAGCGCTGAGCGGAGCTCAATGCTCTTGCTTACTGAAGCTGGGGTGCCACTCCTTTGTCTTTGTTACCTGAACTGCACACATTTAACTTGTGTTCAGACTGTGATCCACCCTCTGATCCTATTCTATGGACTTGCTGCTTAGCCATTTTTCCTCCATGAGCCACGAAGTCCCTGAATATCAAAGCGTTGTGCTTGGTTCTATTGATGAAGTGATGCTGAATTCCAGTCTATTTATTCTACGCTATTTTCCCATAACGTCAAAACAAGTTTGAATTCTCAACCCCGTCAACTGGCTTGCAGTCCTGTCCTGGTCTGTGTCCTACAACATTCCCGTATGTGCTTTTCTAGCCCCTCATACAAGCAGTAATGAAAATGCCAGACTAAATGAGGTTTCTATAGGACTCCACTGATACAACAGCAGCTTGAGCATGTTACAAGTAATTTATTTCACCATCTATGCATCCCCATTACAGAAGTTTGAATTAATCCAAATGTTCCTACTATGGAGAGACATATCAGATATTGCCAAAGCCTTACGAAAGTCAAACTATATCAGATCTACTGCTCCTCTCTTAGGGAACAAGATCTGTCCCAGCACATGCTGAAACAAAATCAAGCTGGTACATATTAACGTATCTGACACTACATTGTTATAATACAATCTGTACCATCAGACTAACAGTCATCTGCTTAGATCTGATAAATCATAGCCAGGAATTTCACTGAGACACAAAAATGCTCAGACTGTCGTATGAAGATGAAAGATGGCAACCTAACTTTTCTTTGCTACAACATATCTTCCTTAGGAAACCTCAAACCAACGTGAACCATGGGAGACAACAGACATCCATTCAGGAAAGAAAGGATGAGTTTTGTTTGAGACCAGAAGCACCACAGAAAAGCACAGGAGATAACTGATTAAATATATGCATTTACTTCAAGTTGCTGTGGCTACTTTGAATCTTAAAGTAATTTAAGTAAACAAAAGAGTTCCCCTTAGCTCTGAAGACGCATCTCTTAGCCTACGTATTACCAACATCCATTAACCAAAAAATAAGCAATGTTGGTTATAAATAAGGAGAAAGATATTCAGAGGGTTAATTAATTTGCTATGCGTCTTCCCAGGCATTGACTGAACCTGCACTGTGTGTGTGAAACATTGAGAGATCTCTGATGTCTGAGAAAAGGGAAAGATTATTTTAACAGTTTACGGTCTGTCAGCTGTCTCAGATTAAAAAACAGAGCTTCAGGGCAAGGGAAGAAGAGGAAAAAGCAATAATGGTGTTTGCAACTAAGATTTTAAAAGGATTCAGTAGCATTTAGAGCTTACTTTCCTCAGAACACTTTAAGAATCCAGCCCTAACATTAAAAAAAATCATCTATCTTTGCTTGCACACAAGACCTATGGAGACAGACACTTTCCTTGATTCTGTCAGACTGATCTACTCAAGCCCAGTACACTATTCCTTTACATTTTTTCGAAGCTGTTTGGATTATGTCAGAGTTGAGCATTCTTTTCAATTTCTTCTCTTCTCCCGTCCTCATATCATACCAAGTCAACTCCTACGGAGAGTGAGGTCTGTGTAGGAAAGCAAGGGGAAAGGCAACTTTTTCTGAATATGGATGTGAAAATTCAACTTTGGCTTCAGTGAGCTGTGAACCAAGTTTCTCTAAAGAAAGGTAGCAAAGACAGCATTTATTTTAAGGTTTGCTGAAGAGGTAGAAGAGATTGTCTATCCTATAATAAACCCCAGCTGCGCTGGCATGTTTGTGGAAACTCTCTCCAGATCCAGCTGTTTGCCAAGGCAACTGCAGTTAGCTCTAAAAAGAAAAATAACTGAGTCCAACTGTGCTGGATACTTCAAGCCATGCAAAAAAGCCTTTTGCAATCTTGCTATACCTGAAAAAAAATGCCTATGGAGTGAAAAAAAAAGAGAGGTCTTAAGTTACAATCATCTCCTGTGGCATAGCTCTAGCCTCTCAGAAGAGAGTTCTCAGAGAAACCTCCATGAAAAGAAAACTGGGGTCAGGTATGACCCTGCTTGAAATAGTTCTAGCTGAGATCAGGAGGTGACTTTATCATCAGTGCTTTTACGCCACGTAAATCCACAAAAGGCAGATTTAGCCCTCAGATTTCTGTCTCCACACCTTAAGCTCAGGATGTACAATCCCTCTATAAACGTCACGCCCATTGTCCAGCAGCAGCAGTTCCCGAGAGCAAGATAACACCCAAGATTGCTTAAAGAAGAAACCCAACCATACATACACAAGAGGAAGACTGTGCCAGCTCGCTCCAGCCTTGTGTAAAAGAAAACTCAGTTATTTGGAGATTGAGAAATGCTTCCTCCCCCTCCTCCCTTCTCCAACAAACCCTGTTACAAAACCAAACTCATCACAGACATTTTTATAGTGTTCTCTTTTTCCATTCTCAGTTTGGGGCTAGCAGTGACTAATGCTCAGTGAAGGCCACGGGTTTCAGCCTTGCCCTGCCTACGGGACACATGTATTTGGGAAGGATCTGAATTCTATGTTTTGGAATGAATAAAACACCCAAACATTGGGCAACGCAGTGTGTATCTTGGCTGCCTCTAGATTTCACCTGACCCTTGGAGCACTAGAGCTGGTCTCATCCAGAACGCTGACGGTTGCTGGAAAGGATACGAATGATATGCCTTAGGGTTGACCTTTTCCTGAACCTCAGCAACAAAATGTTTACTGAAGCTCTTCAAGTCCGCTGCCACTTCACTCCAGAAATCACTCAAGTCTACAAGGAAAGACTTTGTTCTCCCAGGACCCTCTTAGATGTACACCAGACCATCTCATGAAGCACTATGTTAGTTTGTGATGCCTTCGATCAATGTTCTACAGAACTGCAGCACCTTTGTTCTTAGAGAAAAGCTGCCTTGTTTGAGGATAATGGTTTTTTCTCCCTGAATTTCTCAGACAACAGCCTTTGTCTCCCACCTCCTTCCTCTAGTACCTGCTCCCTTCTCTAAACCCACTACTACAACTTGTGTTACTTCTCCTCCCTCGTAGCAATCAGAGGTGCCATTCTTAGGAGTGGATAAACCACAAGGCGCAGTGATGTTTTCTCAGCCAGGTCTCTAAACTCCCCTGAAACCACAACACAAGCAAGTTCTTTCCAAGGGCAATTCACAGCCACTACTTTGCCACCTCTCCCATGGCGTGATAACACTGGAGAGGTGCCAGTCTCTTTCTTGAGCACATAAATCAAGGTGATAGTTCAGAATGGGTCCATACGTTTCATAACCTGTGTCTTTGAAGAGGATCTCATCAAATAAACCCGGTAATACACATCACAAAAGCAGGCCCAGCTAGTTATCAGAAATGCATCTAAAGTAGCACAGGTTTAAATCTAGAATAGAACTATTTTAGAGGCTATTTTATCTGAATATGTGTATGTCAGGCAGGGGATATACAGCACATGGGGAGGGCCCCAGCCGAGTCAGACTCATTGCACAGGAGCTACGCAGTTAATCTGTGTGGGTGCCGCAATCGTCCATCTGGGGCTGCTACTGAGCAAGTTGCAACTGCTCCAAACGCACTGCCAGCAAACCAGGGATCTCAGACCAGCTGTGGACCAACCTTCCTTCCTCCAGTGGAAAGGAAAGACATTGAGGGCATTTTCAAGAAACATTGACTGTACAGCTCTTTGGAGAAGCAGGTGGTATAAGCCAGCATAGCTCTACTTCTGCAAAGAGCAACCTATCAGAGCAGTGGGAATGTCTCTGTGTTAACTACAATTAACAGAGGGATGGCCAAGTTTGAAGACAGACAGTTTAGAGCAACTCCCTGACATCACTTCCAGGCGCATACTGAGGTGGCTGAGGTCAGACATGGGCTATAAGTCCACTCACGGTTCATCAGACTCAAAGGCCACCTACTGTTCAGCTATGGTTTTTTTTTACTGCTTCCTCCAAAACACATTTTTCTGATCAAGTTCTTGAACTAGTTTCCCAGGGTGGGAAATAAAAACAATAAGCAAAGGAGGTTGGAAAACGTCACACACAATTTTTCACAACACTGAAACGTTCAGCGCTGGGCCAATGCGGAATAAACAATTCCCAGGTCTCCGCCTGACTCTTCAGCTCTGGCTGGGGCCACAGTTATTTTCATTGCCTGATAATGAGCATCATTTTGGCTCCGTGGTCACGACCTTTCTAGGCTTCTCTAGTCTGACCTTCTGCAGAGTCTCAAGGGGTTGGTAACTAATGCAGGCTGAATTCTTGACCACTGCCTTTTATGAGGAAGGGAACGTGCTGTTTACAAAAACATATTAGGTAAATTTCCACGAAGTCATCCTTTTTTCTTTTTTTTTGTCGTTATTACATTGTGGATGTTTTTTGTTATTACATCAGGCATTGTGTGGCAAACCCAAAGTCAGGTCATCTAAGAAACATTGTCTGGAGTGAAAATTTAGGTTGAGTTGGAGGCGATTTAATTTCTTCCTTGTCCTATGGCAATATGCAGACCTTAAAGGTTAAAAAGCATAAGTCTATACCACAACATTAAAGAACATAAACCTTTTCAGCAACAAATTCCTCCTTTGCCCCTCCCTCTTCCAGCAGGGTTTGGTTTCAGCCTAGATTCCAGTACCTACTAATCGGTCTCAGACACTTTCTCAAAGATAAAATTATGAGATATGCCACATCACTCTGGGTTAGGTTTGCTTCAGGATGTAAAGGGAGGAACCGCAAATTGATACACAAAATCCTGATCGTAAGACACAAGCTTCTTAAACTATTCCACAACTTGAAATACAGAACATTTTGGATTTTGAAATTATTCTCTTTCAAAATAGTGCTGCCAACTGCAGCCAAAGAGAGCAATACAGAAAACGTTGGTAAGGGACAAAGCAAACAGAGCAGTGGAGAGATAGAACCCAAAGTATGTGATGCCTGTTTGACAGTCTGAACGAACACACACCTTCCCATTTTAAGTAATCTCAATGCTTGCCTAAGAGTTCAGATTTTGAGCTATTAAAAAAAAAAAAGTTGCATCAAAAATGACACAGCAGCATTCATTTTGCTTCTGAGCACTGAAACCACTTCTATGGCTCAGCCAAATCAGATCATCTCTTAACCTCACAGAAACCACTAGAAAGGATTCTATTTACACATCTTGAGAATAAACAGCAGCTTCTATTTCTAAAGCCTCTTTAAAAACCTTATCTTGGAAAGCTCTTCACTCAGCAATAAAGTTATCAGCACATAAGTTTTAGTTTTGAGTCATGAAACTGCAAAAACTCACAACAGCGATTTCCAAAGCGAGATACTCGAGCAAAGTCACAGTTGTCCTACCTGGCAGGCAGTCAGGCACCGGCTTTCCCCTCTCTGCAGGTTAGTTCTTATTCTGCCTAGGATAGATCCCTGTTAGAGGGCTGAAATTTGCTTTTCTTCCTCACATTGTTACCACCGCAACATGTTTCAGAAAGAATCAATAAGAAAAACTCACAGACCTGTTTAGGAAGCTTGTCTTCCGGTATCTCCCTCACTTGTGGGCACTCTGATACCTAAATAAAGGTTAAGCCCTTGCCCAGGGTAACCTGTTTCCACTCAACTGCCTGTTTTCATGGCACACGTAGTTTCACAAAGACATAAGGTCGGGCTTGATGAGGCTCTGAGCAACCTGATCGAGTTGAGGATCTGCTCAGTGCAGAGGAGTTGGACTAGATGACCTTCAGAGGGCCCTTCCAACCCTAACCATTCTATGATTCTATGATCTACCCGTTTACCAAACTGGGCTAACACTGGTCAATAGTAAAAGTCTTGCTGGAGGAAGAGGGGAACAAAGAGACACAGACATGGAGACAATGTTAACAATAATTGTGTTTCCTCTGGGGAAATGATCCACTGAGAAATGACCCTCCTGATTTACCAGTTTAGAAATCCTGGCAATCCCAAGAAGCTCCCATGTATCTTTTGCACCGACTACTTCCAGCCACAGGAATGTTCACAGTGGGCAGCCTCACAGCACTTTTCAGAGAGCACAAGCTGTTTGATTTGCAGTTATGGATTTGAAGTTACACTTGGCATAAAATGAAGGGATCCAGACCTCCAGTTCCTACTACACTGTGTTCAGAGTACCATAAAATTCCCTTTAAAGACAGACATTCTCCATGAATATTTAGGAATTGCTGTGAGAACTTCATGCCTCCCATCATCTGAGAAGACAGAAACCTCCCAAGGCCTTCTGTTGTGAGAAACAGTCTGCTTGTCTCCCAGGAAGAGAAGCTTGGGAGGTGCTGAGAACTCAAACATGAACTTGAGTAGACATCAAATTCCAAGTAGCCTTAGAGCACAGGGCTCCACCTCTAAGTGCTGGAGAATCACTCCAGCTCCAGCCCTTCTCCTCTCTTGCCACGTTTAATTTCTTTATGATGTACCAGGAAAACCATCCCAGCCAGCTGGAACTCTAAACCCCATCAGGGACACTGAAATCATTCTGGCTCATTTGTGCCTCCACCAACCTCTCTGCTAGTGCTCGACACACAGACCACTTCCAAGAGAAAAAACAAGTCCCCTTTCAACTGTACCCTCTCACTGTCACTCACATCAATTTTTTCATTCAATTGGGGTCTAAAAGTCAAAGTAAAGTTAGTGGAAAACCAAAGGGACTGTATCTTAACTCAAAAGGCAAGGAGATAGGCCTGTTCCTAATAATGCTGAGGTTTGTCAACGTGGCTTTTTCCTTGTCTTACAACCTAGGTATTTACAGCGCAGCCATTACGGTCACTAGAGGGGATTTCTGTTCTTCTGTTTTTGCAGACTTTGGAATGTCTGCAGAAGTAACTTAGCACGGTGTCCTTGTCTCTTCCAAGCACACCATCGTCCTTCGCGTCTGTTTTTTTCACTCTGTTGAAATGAAGAGATGCAGGACGGATTCTCGGCTGTACATTAGCATCACGTCAGCTAAGCCAAGAGGGTGATGCTGGTTTATACAAGCGGAGGCTCAATCAAGGGCTCTTAATCCACCTCTATCCATAGACAGGGACTTCTCTTGTGAACAAAACTAATTCATCGTGCTTTTAGGAACAGAGAAAGCCCATCAAGACCCAGGGATGAGAAATGCCACAGCTGGATTACATTTGAAATATTTGGATTAAATTTGAGCTATTCCTCTTCTAGGAATACAGGAATATAAATGCAAAGAGAAAATTCTACTTTGTGCATAAAACCCAGAAGATAACATTCGCTTTTAATGAAGACAGGGTATTTTCCTGAGAAAGAACACTGCAAACTTGAAAAGATGCAGATTCAGAGTGTTTTAGCCTTTAAGATTAAGTTAGAAACAAAGCCACATACAGGCAAGGCAGCAGTTCCAGAAGGCTCTTTCAGCTCTGAAGGATTTTTAAATGTTTCTTTTTAGCCAGGAAAACATATATTTTTCCTTTGATTTTTAAATAGAGTTAATCTTGAAGGAAACATACATTGAAATCACAGGGCATCCGCATGAAATTCAATCGAATTATTTGGCAAAGCTAAGATACAATGGCTCACAAAACCTCAAATTCTGCGACTTTAGTTATCCCGAATACTCTTTTAAATATGGAAATAAAATGAGGAAAGCATAAAGCTCTTAACATCGAAAGCATGTTTTGGATGTGGATGCTTTCCACTCTCGGGGAAGAGTGTTGACAGAACAGCACCTTAATTTCCTTTGCGACTGGCATGTTTGGGCTATAATTTTTCCTTCAGAGAAGCCAGACATTTAATTCTTTAAGACGACTAAATCAATGAACTACCAATTACTGTAAGAAGACTTACACTGGCTGAGAATGTGATCCTTGGGCTTTTTGTTTTACAGCTCAAAATAAATTTTACCATGTCATTCTTACCATCGCCACATTGCCTCAGGACAAATAGAAGCTGACTCGCCGAGAAACCAATTTTCATCTAATGACAACCGAACCAACTAAATAAAACCTGATGTTTTCAACTTTGAAGAAACATTCAGAACCTTGGAATCTTACTGTTTACGTTCTGGAAGTGACATTGAGGTCGTTTAGTACATTTTCTATAGAGGAAACAAAGGCGCTAATATAAGAAAGCCTCCATCCAATCTGAAGGAGGGAAATGTAAACTGGAAAAGCTGCCAAGAGAGAAGATAACAAAATACTGGCATCTGGAGAGCTGTCTGCTTGGCAAGCACGCATGTCATTTACAAATGTTTGCTCCTAATTATATCCCTGGAAGACTTGGGTGAATAATACTGTTGAGAGAGATGTCACTTTCCAAACACTACCTCTCCCACATATCTAAATCAATGCAACACTCACTGAAGGGTGAGTGTATCTAAGGATATTGCCATAAAAAAGGGGAACCCACACCTCACGCTGCCCTGGTACCTGAGAGACAAGAGGGAGGAAGGATGCAGCTGCATACGAGGACATCATCTGAACTTCCAGCTCTTCGGCAAGCTTTCTGGAAGAGGGAGGGCAGGGGTGCTGGTGACACTGTGGGGTTTCCTTCCTGTCATGACACAGCCAACGCAAAAGGGGGCAACTATGAGCAAAGGATTTTCTGAAGCGACACCAGAAACGGGTTTGAGCCATCAAGTTCACGTCATGCAACATCCGCTCAGTCACCAGGCTAATGGAGAGGTCAGACATGGGGTATTTGCTGACGGCTGAAGGTTTTATAGTTCCTTGCTCATCTCTTCTTCTGAGTAAGCTCCATCTTCAGATTTTCCAGGCAAAATAGAAGTATGGAATTAATAAAATAAGCGTGAGCAACAGCTCCATTCTGGGAACATTTTGGCAATTCCAGAACAAACATGTCACAACTTCCCCAGATAAAAACATCAAGGACAAAATATTCTGGGAGGAATAGTTTAACCAGCCAGCAACCAAGATGGAAACATGCCAAAGTGTGTTTTCATGATGCCTCCCATACTGAGCCCATTGGGGAACATGCAAGGTGAGAACTCAGACCACAGCAAACATCCCAAGGCTTTGAAAGGGGCCAGGGTTTCACCCCTCAAAAAACATATTACTGAGGTGCACCATCTTGTATCACTGATGGGAATGAGTGAATTAAACTGAGTTCATAAATTCCTACTGTTTATGAAAGGATGCTTTCTAAAATAACATCCTCAGGAGAACAAACTAGTATCTGTTTCAGTCCCAACAGCACTTCTGAAATCAAACACCCACCTCACAAAACCAGCATGGACAACTCCTCCCAAGTTCTGCAGCACCAGGTTCTCCCACATTTTCATGTTTCAAATTGCTTAACAGCCAGAAGCACGGTCAAGGGCTGTTCAGGGCTGAGCAGGCTGCCAGAGTTGGGTGTCACCAGTCTGCTGCAGAAAGGTGAGGAGAAACACAAGACCTTCGAACAAAGCAGGGTTCCTGTTTGTGTTTCTGATGAACCTTCTCAGACAGAAACGAAGTTCATCTGAACAAGCCACCATAAACATTTTCAGGGCTTCTTATTTAGAGCCTGGCTGAGCCACAGTGCACTGAACTGCCCAGGACACCTCAGCCTTGATTTAACTGCAGATTCTGGTCCAGGAAAATAGGACATGGACAAGGGTCACACAGCTGTATGGAACCCTCCGAGACTTGAATCCTGGCCACTGCCAGCAATAACTGCCGGAATAGATTAAGGGAGTTAAGAGATCCCTACTTGTTTGTTTGGCTATGTGAGTGGAGTCCTCAGGGCACCACACACAGCTCTGTTCACCCCCTTGCTACGGGAACAAAACAACTGGGAAAGAAAGTGCTTAACAACACATCTGCGACAGCTCTCCACATTTGATGATTGCTCTGACCAAGAACTTGTCCAAACTTCTCGGACAGATCTTCTGCAAAAGCAGAACCGCTGCACTGTCCATCTGGAATATCAATATTTTCCCATCACTGCTCTTAGCATGTGCAAATACTGACTCACCTCAATGAGAAAAAAAAAAAGCTACCACCACTCACATTTTACAGCTCAGACTCTGGGTCTCTGCCTTCAAAGTGGCACAGATTTGCCCTGGTGTGACAACGCAAGTCCAAAGCATTTAATCTTTCTTCTCCCTGCACCATTCTGCTTCCCATGTCCCTGGCAGATGTCCATCTACGTACATCCATGTCCATACCTCCATGCCTGCCTGCTCTGGGTGGGGACCTGGGAGTATGAAGCACTTGTAGTTATTAAGTCACTGGGATCTGACACAAAATGTCTTAGTGCACAGTGACTCTGGCACCCACAGCCCTTCATGTAGGCTTCATATTGATATTAGAAATTCATTTGGTGGTGTCACAAATGGTGAACCAAGATTTCAGGCTGCTGCAGTTTTATACTGGTGAAATTTATAGCTGTATAAGAAGTTTCTACTGCTTCAACTTTAAAATTCTCTCCAGCAAAACGCAATCAAACAAAATATTTGCTGTTAACAGAATTCTTGCAAGGTCCAACGCACAGCAAGCATCTAGAGACAGGTCTGTTAATTATTACTTTGATGTTTCGGTGACAGAGGTCACTTTGGAATAATAACAGGCCAAATCCGCAGACAAAGTCAGCACACATTTTTCAACCCAAACCTCTGACAATAAACCCAATTAGAGCGCCTGCTGGAAGACGGGGCAAGACTCGCAGCAGAGCTTGTCACAGCCACTGGGAAAGGATCAGCGTCATGTTGAACACGAACTAGCACAGCAGCCACGGCCCTCACACTTCAACCCACGGTGGTCTCCCATTCAGGCTACTCCCCTTTACCATGATCAACGTAATGTGACCTCAAGTGCTTGAGGAGGGATCTCTTGTGGCAGCTGTCTCTTCTACTCTGCCAGTAAAGGCCCTTCACTTCGTTCTATAGGAATTGACTCTGTGAGACACTGGCTAATAAGAACAGATGAATAATAATGCTAATCGTAAACCCAGGAGACTAAACTGTATGCTCTTCGGTGCCTCCTTCAGACTCTCCCTGTTTCCCCAGGCTGCTTTCAGATGTTGTGAGCTGTCACCCACGTTTTACACAGCTAATGGAATAAAAATGTTCCTGTTGCTTTGTTGTTTGTTTGGGGTTTTTTCCTTCTTGAGCCATCTGGGAAAAAAAACCAACCTCCTCCCAGTTGTGAAACACACAAACACCCTCATAAATCCCTCACCTTTGCCATTTCTCAGTCAAGTAAGAGCAATGGGCTGTTTGAAACAGCTGCATGTAGGTCACTACCTTCATCTGCCTGAGCGCTGCTAGAGGGTATCACTCTGGGTCTGCTCTGCGCTCATGTTGGCTGCCAGCTCCAGCTGCCCGATTTCTGAGGCAGCAGGACACAGCACATCCCAGGTAGAGAAGCAACAGCATCGTGATGCAAGCCATGAGCACCCAGTCGGAGCACTCTTCTGCTGGAGAAGGATGACACTCACTGGGACTTTTACCACTTTCCTCCTCAAGGAAGCAGCCATTTCCCCCTAAACTCAAAGTAAATCACCATAAGAAGAGCTAAACCCACACATGCACACTTGGTTACCCTCACCGCATCAGACCTAGTTATTGTGCAAGGCAATTATGCCAACAGAGTCCTAAATACAGGCCCTGAAGCAAAGACTAGGAAAAAAAGGGCTAGAAAAGCCCAACAGACTCTCCTCAGAATGTCTAGATCATCAGCTACGCCACCACAAAGAGCAGCAGTTTGGATGATTTGCCTGGACATTTTACTTCCTCTATTTCTGCAAATAATGAGAGCAAAGAAATGTCACATGAGGAGGAAGACAGAAGAGAAGTGATAGAGAGAAGATGGGGAAGAATATGTGAAGCTGAAGGGAGAAGTCACTTTCTTTTCAGAACACATTCGGTAAAAACAAAAAGACCACCACAAAACCTTGGGAGAAAATAATGAGAGAAAGAAAGAAAGAGCACAAAGCCCATGATGTTTTCAGAGAATTACTTGGCTGGACACCATCAGAACATGCCATTCCAAGTACCTTAGAAGATTAGCAGGGGAAGTCCCTTTGTAACTGGAAAATGTTTCATTGCCTCCAAGAAATAAATTCAAGAAACATTTCATTTTCATTAATGTATTTCAGGAGGAGTTGCAGCATTAAAAAAAAAAAAATCTAAAATACACTTCAAATGAATATTCCCCCCCTCCCAAAAAACTCCATTCCTACCCCTCTCTTTTCAAAAAAATGTCTGTTCCTCAAAAAGAACGATTTCTTGGAACAGCCAGGACTGTTGTTAATTTTAAAATGATTACAGGATCTTATTAGGGTACCAGTTATAATGACAATGTTCATCTGCTGTCATCCTCATGTATGTAATACATGTATTTAATTTATCAGCACTGTTATTTAGGTTTTCTCTGTATTTACATTACTATCACTTATCTTGGACAATATAAGGGGACAGGAAAGTGAATTAGAAAGTAATAACTTTTTTCTTTGCTCATGCAAGAAATGGTCTATATTATTCTACAACATAATTAATACAAGTCTGAAGGTATTTTTCAAAGCTTCTTTAAAAATACACTAAATAATAAACTAAAATTATATTGAGATCAATTTATTTCCATTAATCTTCTCCATGCTCTCTAACCATGGCAGTAAATCGGAAGCTGCCAATGTCTGATCACTCAGAGCCTATTTTTCAAAATCATCAACTCATTCCAGTACCTCGGTAAGCTTCATCTTTAAAGTTAAAGCTAGTTAAGATAATTTGATAAATGTTATTGTTGTGGGAACAAGAGAGAAACACAATTCAGTGCAGGTTTTTTCCCCTATTATTTCCAGCAATAAAGTTTCTGCTGTCTGCATTACTCATGGTCATAAATTCCAGATATTACCACCCCATTATCACCAACATTCCAGGCACCAAGACAATTCCCACGATTGCTCAATTTGCTGGTGAAAGGCACAAGAGGCAACATCAGGAAAATCTGGTTCATAAGATTCCACGCAACATTTTAAAGCACTGGGCTATGGTGGAAGAGAGAAGGTTGTTTGTCTGCATGTGAACACGTTTTTTCTTCCTTTGAAGAACTTCTGGTGGTCCCTTTTCACTCCACATCAGAACAGAAACCACTGTTACAACTGCCCATATCCAGTCTGCACAGCAACCCGCCTAAATGTGATGTGCTCATCTGAGGAAGAAACCGTAGACAGAAGCGCATCAACACACCCTTCACAGCACTTCACTCAAACTTGTCATTTGTGCACAAATTACCTGTACTTTGGGTTACAAATATTCTTCTCATAGCCACAAATGGAAATTTTCTTCAGGTACAAATCAGTAGATGGAACGATTAATATCTAAACCAAATGCTAAAAGCTTGATCCACCCTCATCATTATTGGTTCTACAACGTTTAGATTTCAATATCTCCTGCAAAATACAGGTTTAGTACTTATGCTTTTTCCATGAGCAGAAAAAGCATCCAAGACAATACTTACTGGTGCGCTCTCTTACATTTTTAGCACCCCACATTTACTTGGTCATTCACATCACTTAAGTCCCAAGAACAGAGGGCTTCACTGTCACGAACATTCACTTGGCTTGAAAACCATATCTGAAGTGGCTGGAGACGAGATCAGGACCTTATAACTGACAGTGAATAAATCCAGTTCGATGAACTATTTTAAGCAATGATTTGTTAAAGTCTCCTTGCCTTTGATTAGGTGTTGCTGGGCTTTAAAAGCATGGGAAACATTAGTCTTACTATACTGAATACATGCCAGGGCGCTAAGTGCTTTATGGTTTGAATTTCAGTGGATTCCCACATACCTTATGTACCAAATCATAGTCCACCACCTCTGCCTCAGCACCCCAGGGCAGAACCACCTGGCAACCACCCAACTTGAACACTTCAAATGACATTTCCCACTGCTGGTGAAAATTTACCCAGATCAACCGACGTCACCAAAAAAAGCAACAAGAAAGCAGCTCCTGAATCCAGCGGGGCCAGGATTACAGCCACACAGTGAGGATCAAGCTTGTTTTGATCCAGATTTGAAAGACCTTGCCCTCCACTTTTGGGCATCTCCTTCTAGTAGCCCAATTCCACAGGGTCTTTGTAAATGCCACTGTTCCAGTCTGTGGATCACCAGGATGCAAGAACAGCACAACCCAAGATGCACAGAAGATTGCTAACACCATGAAATCTACCCTCACTAGACAAACAAAGCTCGAGGCAGATTTTTCAGTCTCTCCAACAAAAAAAACCACCACCCCAAGGTTCAGAAGCCAAGTGCCAGCACTGATTTTGCCCTTGAAGAAACACACAGCATGACAGAGTCCTGCCTACACCGAGATCTCAACTGGGTGGCAGTTCACTGTAATATCATTAACGTTCACTCATCACCCCACCCCTTCCCCCAGCTCAAAATTAAACCTAACAACCTGAAGACAATTCGTCTTAATTGCAACCGAAGCATCTCCTGCAGGATCCCTGCCATTCCAATCGGCAGTTGCTAAGGCAACGGGTGGGAAGAGCACGCTTTTGTGTTGCCACATGCATCTTTGGGAGCTGTGCCAGCATCTGAGCTCCCGCAGCTGGGATGGATTTAACGCCTTCCTCCCCAGGAGCAGCCTGGCCTCGCTTCCAGCACAGAGGCTACGACAACCAGCCCTCAGTGAGCAGCCACTTGTCCTCTGTAGACCGACACCTGCCTCAGAATGACAGATGGCTGCAGCCAAGCACCAAGGATGCTGTAACACAATCAAATCAAGCAGTTGGCAGTGCTAGACTTCGTTTGCAGGAGGTTACGGGGTACGCAGTTCATCGTGCACATAGCTAATGAGGAAAGAAAAGATCACTTGCCAGCATTTAAGTCATGTTCTTCTGGTGGATTCCCATCTACTCGTTGTTGTCCCCTTGCCTACCCGCTCCACACTACCAGAAGGTTGCATTGTATGTAGGGGACTACTTGGTCTTCTCTCCACTGCCGCAATTTTAACCTAGAAAATGGGATTAGTGTGCACAGAAACCTTCCCATCGGCCTCGCTGATTATCTTCCAGGGCAGATTGCTTCGCAGAGTTCAGCTCTTAACTTCTTTCCTATTGCTTTAATGAATGGTTTAAACTTAGGTCAGAACCCACTTTGCCTGCGACCTTTTATACCTTTCTTGAGTCTTCAAGGCTTATGCTCTTCTATAAAATCAAGGTGCACTTCAGCCTTTCCCTTTATATACACACACCTATGCTCAGCCAAGAAATATCTGCCTTAATCTTCTCGATAGCTGAGAACAAGCTGGAGCTCAAGATCACAAGCTAAATCTGCTTCTAATGGCAAGTAAAACTATTCCTAATGCTGGCAAAGAGCCTCCTGCTACTGCACTTGTGTAATTGCAGCTAATTACTGCATACAAAAGGGCCTGATGAAACGATAAAGTGTTATCTAGGAAGTCCTATAATCCTCTGGGAGCCCCATACAGCACCAGTACCGGAGTGCAGTGTCTGCAAGTCACCCACTGAAGGTTACAATTGCCTCCTCAGACTCCCTTGTACCGTCTGTGGAGGACAACATCCACGGTGTTATCATCTAGCACGCGACAGACGCAAGAGGAAAAAGCGGCCAGCTAAGATTAATTTCACGTTAGCTCAAGGCCAAGTTTTTCCACAGTCCTTTTCTCCTACAAACACATTCCAGAGGAGCACAACAAATAAGCAAGCTGCGGGACACTGGTGTGTGGCACTCAACCTACAACCTGAAACCACCCTTGCATTCCCACCAAGGCCTCCGTACGTTTGAGGCACAAAGGATTCGCGAGCCCCCTCGAAGCCCAGCAGAGGCTCACCAAGGCACTTTGAAACACATTTCCTCACCTTTCAGATTCAGGCATGTTCCACATGAGCCAGTGTTTCAAGTACAGACACAAATGTCACAGCACACAGGGCTTTGCAGCTTCATCTGCACTTCAGCAAGAGTCAATAACCACCAACAACAGAGACGTGTGGACAATTCTGGGTGTAGACAGAGAAACAAAACCCCAAACTTTGGCTGTTTCAGGATGTGTCAGCAGCCTTTGCAGAATAAGTGATATTTTCAGAAGAACAATAATCAGATCCTGCGAGGCTTGAGGGGCAAGGAGGGGCGTGAGGACAGACCTCTGTTCTGATTAAGCAAGAGCACTGGAAGGAAGAGGCTGAAGGGAGACGAAAGCACACTCGTATCTGAAAAAGTGATCATTAAAATCAAGAGCTACGCTCCAGAAGGGATCTGGGGACTTGGGGAAGGAATCTGGCAAACCAGGGGCTGTTAGAATCAAATCAGTTTGTCACACAGAAGGCAGCAGTGTAGCTCTGCTGGACTGCTCAGAGTTCACACCACTTTGTCACGCCAGTTTATGGTATTCCCCTTTAATCTCCACTCTCCTCCCACTCTGGATCATCCCCAGGCCCCTTCCTGGCAGATATCCCAGGGTGCAATGAGCTGTCACTCCGCTCCATGCCCCGAAACTGTTCTTGCCATGCACAGTTGGGCAACAGCTCAAATCCAGACACAGTGCCAGGCTCCCTCCCTCTCCAGTGCCTCTCCTGCAGGCATTACCGGACTCTGACACGGAGTCCCAAACATGAGCAGATGTCTCTGCTCTTGTTCAGGGTGAAGCTGGAAAATAGGGTTGGATGGCAGCAATGCGGTCACAGAGAGACAGATGAGTCAGATGATGAAGCCACACGTTATCTGAAGGACGTGCAACCACAGTGTACTCACACCTGACAGCCAAGTCTCTTACAGCGCTGACTCCACACAGCTTCTGAGGACTGGAATAGTGTTAAACATTCCAAGGGACTGCTTAGCGCGAGCACAAATCCTGTCGCTGAAAACAAAGGTGGAATAAAGAAGGTTAACGTAAAATACACTAAGCTAACCCAGACTAAGTGCCCAGGCAAGCACACCCCAAGCCTTCTCTGCCTTCCGAAGGAGGGAAAAATCTTCTAAGGCAGGTGTAGAGGCAGGGGAGGTTTCCGGGGTTCAAATCAGCACCTCCAAATCTGAAGATGTTTTAGCTCCTGAGACAACCCATCATTTTCCACCAGTTCGAAGCAAACAAAAGCTGGTGCCACCTTCAAGAAACACTTGCAGGTGCAGCTCCTGAGTTCTCTGGCTCCTCAGTCCCTCACACTGCCCTGGGTAAGTCACCGAGCTGCTCATCCCACACTCCACAGTTTGGGAACTGGGGAGATGCTTGTTCTGTTTATTCCCATCGCTGTATCATTCCAGAACACAGTGCCTTATTTCCTGATCTTTTCCATTTGTGTGGTGACAAGCACCCTGAAAGCGCTGGAAAATTGGTGAGAAGAGTGGAGAATCAGGCTGATGGCACGAAGCATTTCTAGGAATACATGGCAGGCAGTGAGCCATGAGTACACAGTTCTCCACTTCCAGGCAGATTATCCGACCTTTGGCACCAGCGAGTTAATGGGGATTTAATCAAACACAGCGGCAGTCCCTCCTGTGGCCTGGGACACCAGAGGGGTTTCTTGGGAAGCAGTTGGGCAGCTCTGTCACACAGGGTCTTTCTGTGCTGTCTGACTGAAAAAGCACCAGCTCAGTCTCTCCAGAACATACGGGTACAATCATAGCCCTTCCATAAAGAGAACATGCAGAGGAAAGCAAAAAGCAGGGCTTATAAAACAGAGGGTCAAGCAGGGAAACCAGGGAAGCGCATGGTAAGACTCATTCTGTTGGATCAGACTATTCTTTTCCTTTATGAAAAACTATATAATGTCACTTATCTCCGAAGCAAGCTTATCCACTCTTCCCCCACACGCACAGGGGATCACTGTGATTTGTTTAATGCTGACAAAGATGTCCTTAGGATTTACTACTTTTTGCAAGGCCAGTGCTCAGTGATAACACTGAGATAAACCCGAGCTTTAGTTAAAAAGTAAGACAGACAAAATATCCTTTCAGCCCAGGGACTGTTGTTCCCGAGTATTTTCACTAGAGCTGCTTGCAGCTAAAATAGGATTCTGTGATTTGACAAGGCGATGCTGACGGGGATCACCACACAGAGGCAGTGTTTGTCCTCAGCCAGGGGTTAACCGGGACAGGTGGCCGAGGACATCGCAGAGCCAGCAGAGATAGCAGGGGGGAGAGAGGCTTCTCCTACCTCTTGACAGGACGCAGCTGCCCCCAGCCCCACTTCAGCCTGGCGGAGGGGATGGAAGCTCCAGGGAAATCACAGCAAAGGAGCAAGATGGGCTTTGACATTAGTATCAACGGGCAGAAAACACATCAACCGATGGGGGACAATTCATTATGTCTCTTTTTCTAACAAACCTGCAGGTTCTCCCCACAGAAAACTTCAGATATTTTGTGTCTTACGTTACTGCTTTCGATCAAAATGTTGGGAGGCTAGTTCTAAAAAGAAGAGTCCCTCTTTAAACCCTTTGAGTTCATTTACTACCCAGCACTGAAACGCGGCATTATCCGTGATCACCCATCAAGCTGAACGTGCCAGCTGCACCCTGAGCCACCCTGCACCCAAACAGACCCAGACCCAGCGCTGCACATCAGCGGCACACGTTGCTTTTGTTTGTTGGATGATCTTTCTGTAACAACATTTCTCCTTGGAAAGTCACACTGTTCTAAGGAGGCTGTATGGTAATTACACAGCGCCTTTTGTGTTCTCCAGTTTCTTAATACTGGGGTGCCACAGAAATAACACTACCCAGTCTTTCCCCCCTCCCCCTCTTTCCCAAAGAGACTTTAAAAGTACAAAACAAGTAATTAATGTCAGCCTGTTAATGATCTATTGCTGTGAGTCTGACTGGAATGAGCAAACAGACCGTATTTAACGTTGCAGGTGCAGATTCAAGGACAAAAACAAAGTGGAAGAAACCCTTCACTCTCCTCCTCTTTTTTCTCTCTCACTTGTACTCCTTTTTCCATTACAACAGAATAAAACCTTTTTGACCATACCAATGTTCTTCCTAAGCACTTGCTCTGTCTGGCCACCACCAACCATTTAGGGTAAGTGAATATGCTTAGTGTATTTGTGTGCTGAAACTAAAACACCGGCTTTCATCTCTCCTCAGAAAAGCTTTAGATTCACAGATCCCAAATGTACGTGTTTGGACACCAGCATCAGCAAAAGCAAGTGCAGGGGTATCCTCCAGCTCTGTGTGCGCTGGGCAGCGCTCCCCAGCTGCTCAGCCAGCTACACAGGCTTTCCAGAGCAAAAAGCTGCTTGCTCGCAGCAGTGTACAAATACCAGCATCTGGAGATGTTATCCACTGCCTACGTAGATGGTGGGAGGACAGGAAACAGGGCATCATCCTTTAGTTCCTTCACATTCAAGATGCTGCACGAACATCTGGGGAAGGGTGGGAGACACAGCTGTAGTTGCTGGGTGAGCTGTGAGGCGAGACGACTACGGGACCTGCCCAGAATGTAGACAACAGTTCTGGCCTTCACCTTATGCTCATACTGTGAGGCAATTTCTCTCTCCAAAAAAGGAAACACCCTGAATAGTCCATCAGTCCCACAGGGCAAGTTAACTTTGAGTACAATGTAGTTCCATACAGAGAGGAGATAATCCCTGAGCAAACACTGGGAAGTAGATCCTCACACCTCTGCTCTGCTGCACAGAGACAAGCCTCTCTCCCTCAAAATGTTCCAACAGGCTCACCACGAGAACAAAGGCAGCTTCCACCACCTCCTAGGCATCAATTCGCTCTCCCACCCAAGAAGGGCAAGGTTGGGATACTCTAGCTATTCTCCACAAATCTGTAGGGGTAGCCCCACACAGGTCCCAGAGCTGCTGTGTCTTAGAGCAAGGCAGACAAGCAGGGCAAGCACAGCTTTAGAATCGCACACAGAATCACAGAATGATGGAGGTTGAGAGGGACCTGTGGAGGTCACCTAATCCAACGTCCCTACATCAGCATCCAGCTCATTAGTGAAGATGTTGAACAGGATTGGACTCGGTATTGATCCCTGGGGTACGATGCTAGTTTACTGGCTTTCAGCTCGACTCGTCACCTTGACTGAACGCACACACTAAAGGACGACCTAAAATGGCATCCTTGCCTAGAGTCCACCTCTTGCTTCACATCTCTTCGGACGCACTTGAGGCTTTTCCTGACCTCACTGTGACTGGCTGTGTGGTATTTCCCCTTCTAGGAGGGGATGAAAGACTCCAATAAACAGGAAAGCACTACAGAAATAAAAATAAGCCTGAAGCCTGGAATGCCTACGTTTGTTTCCTAATTTGTTCTCCCTGTTCTTCGGTCTCATGTCTTACTTGGAAAACTAAAATGAGAAGCTGGAGAGCAACCCTTGCTCTGCTCACTGAAATTTCAGTATTGGAGCTGCTTGAGAAATGACCACCACTAGGAAGAAAAGAAATGAAGAGCCCAACAGTCAGCCTGATGTGTTATCCCCTGTCACAGACGATAGTACCAGCTGCATGTGGAGTAGATCACATTGTCATTGGCATCATGTTAGTGAAAAGATGCCCAAGTTTGTTTTGTGCTTGCAGAAGATTAACCATAATCCCAAAAATGGAGATGGCTGAAGTACAGGACAAATTCACGATGCTTAAGGGTAAAAAACACTGCGTGCATCTGGCTAGAGGCTCCCACTGTCCTATTCATTACACTTGTCAGGGTAGGAGAACAGATTCCAGTCTCTGGTGGAAAGCCACGTTGTCAAAGTTAGGAATGATCTTGTGTTGTTCTGAATTCTTTGCTTCTGATTGTGAACTACTTTATAAATACAAGAAACACGAAGCATAAAACCTCAGAGCAGTTAATAGACCCCAAATGGAAGCGATATTAACAATTTGCAATGTCTGGTACATTAGTCACAATTAGAAGCAAACGACACATTTGTTTCTGTTAAGATGTTAGTAACAGCGGCAAACAGACATAAGCATTACTGGTTGTGTAAAGACAAGAGCTGTTAATTTTCAACATGAAATCACTGGTGAGAAATTGAGCTTTTATAGAAGTCAAAGGCAAAATTCACAGTAATTTCAGCATATCCATGCAGAGACCAGAGATGACATCACTCAATAAAGGAAAACTCCCCATTCCCGCTGGTTAAAACTTGCTCAGATTTCACCAGAACCTCTCTGATGAAAGATAGAGGAGGAAAATGGTCCTGAGTTCACTACAGAACAAAGGTTTGCTTAGGCACCTCTTGGGAGTTCACCATCTCTCCTCTGCATCTGTGTAGCTGAGCATTCCCTGCGAGTAGCTTGTGAGCGCCCTGCCTTACACTGCAGAAATCATTCAAAGCTCTTAAGACTTGCACGTAGACAGGGTTTGTGGCTCCAGGGTAGTGAATACAAAAGGTAACTGGGAAGGCAACTATACACACGTGGTTTCCTCTTAGTTTTGGCAAGATGCAGAGAGCAAACCCACTGATTCTGGAAGCACAACTTAGCTCCCCATGGAACAGAATGAACCTCACTGCTTTGATCAGGTGGCTGTGTGCTGATAATGAGGGCTCTCAATTTATTCCACTGGTGGCAGTTAGAAAGAGCCAAGTAATTTTTTTAGTGTAACAAGACAAACTAGGCCTTGCTGTTTGCTGCCTCAGACAGAGCCCTCTCCGAGCAGCCCGTGGCTCTTCTCATTCCTACTTTCTCTTCCAAGAAAAAAAATACAAATCATTTGTTTATACATATCAATGAACTTTTCAGCTCTATGAGATTGGAACAAGTTCCCCTTGGTTACTGCAAGCCTTCCTTTCCCCACACATTTTAACAAGGCACGAGTTACTCTGAAAACGTGCAGAGCTATAATAACGAACACTAATCCTACATTATTATTTGTTTCCAGTATTCCAGGTAGGAAGATTTTATCTACTCAGTTAATAAAATCTAAATTTTCTGTAGCGTTTTTTGCAAATGTTATATCCAACTTTTAAAAAGCAAAACCAAACCAGCAACAACGAGACACAACTCGGCAAAGCACTGGATTGGATAGCTAAAGCTCAGATTTTATATTGCAGTTACTGTGTGCACACACCAGGCCCTCAGAAGCGACAGGAATTTAAGAGAAACTTCACTTAAGAATCTCAACACCTCGCAGAAATGTTTCTGCCAACACAGAAACCTAGGCAGGTATAGAATGATTATTTTTGTCTTTTTACAGCAAGGCACAAATTTCATTTCAGACAACAGCATGACACAGAGGGGCTGCTGCCCAAATCACACCGTGACAGGGAATGAATGTCAAAAGGGAGGGAGAACATACCCATGTAACTGTGTTTTAGCACAGAAAAGAGAGTAGGAGTGGAACGACACAAACAGCACCTTCTCCCAAGGGGAGCAGCTGTTACCTTTGGGCGCTTCCATTCGACTTTCCTCGGTGGTGCTGACTGATAGAAAAGGGACTCATCAGAGGCTGGAAACTCGGGATCTTCGAAGAGCCGTCTCTGCTGGATACACTGTCCTTTCAGCTCGTGGTACTTCTGATCTCTGAAGAGTTGCACTGATGAAGACATATCTTTCTGTCTAGGTAAGAAGAATATTGACTAAAGCAAATTATAAAGGCTCTTTAAAGACCAGTGAGTCGTGTCATCTATGGACTTTAACAACAGAGCATCTAACTTCTTCTACACAAGATTAATTACTGATCTCTGTTAGACAAACCCCGATTATAAATTAGATTATATGTTAAGTAGTAGACAAGAAAACCATCAACCCCAAGATGATCTTATATATTAGGAATGTATTTTTGGCCGGACTGAACTCTTATCAGGAAAGACATTTGAGAATCAGGCACAAACCCAACATTTTGCTTTGCCTAATCGATTGGAAAGGTAACAGAGCAGGGCTTGGAGCTCAGTCTGTACCATGTGTGAAGGGCTGGACCATCTTTCTGTCCTACATTCCTCTTCTGGCTACTACAGCTCTGATTATCTACACCAACTCTTATGCCTGAAGAAAACTGAAAGCAGATTTCCACTGTGCTCCATCTTAATTTCCGTGACAATCATTTGGCTGGTCTTTGAACTTCATGAAACAGCATTCCAGGGAACTGAATTCCCAGAAGCAGAAAATATTTGCAAATAATTGATGAGAATAATAATAAAAAAAAATCATAACTTGCTCTCAGGCCTTAGTTCCCAGAATTGTGACTATCTGACTTGGCAAGTTTATGGTCACAGCCACAGAGCTCAAATAAGTTGCTTGAAAACATTCTACAAATCAGAAAACAACTCCAGAAATCAGTCTGGGGGATGCGGAGGATACTACCTCTATTTCAAGAGAGGGAGTGAAGACAGTATCTGAACTTACTCTGTTTGGAACGCTCCTGTGTGTCAATTCCTCTTCTCCTCCTTCCCACCACAAGCTGGAGAAGTATCTCCCCTTCCTTATCTACAGCAATAAAGACAAACGCAGGTTGTCTTGATGTCAAATCGTAAGAGTTAAACAACTCGCACGCAATGGAGCGAGGCATCACATTGTCCTAGCAGCCTACTCGCTGCATCTTATTGTTCACTCTCCTTGAGTCACTTGTAGCACAAAATGGGTGAGGTTCTGCAAATTTGCAGAAAACAAAAAAAAGACCAAAAGACTCCTGTGCCTTCAGCCAGGCTGAGGCTCCCCCTTCCAGAACTGGGCCATGGAGTCCCTTAGTGACTGTTATCCAGCTTCAATAAAACAAAACTAGGCTTAAATGAACCATTCAAACCCTAAGTGGCTCACTGAACCTGGGCCATTTGTCACATTTTCCTTTTTCTTACGGTTTTTTTTTCTTGTTAATTATGTCCCTCTGAAAAAATGTCACAAGGCACCTCACCTCACAGATGGCCTCCCAAGACAAGGCATGTAGACTTGCTTCACCCCCCAGACCAGTTCATATTCCAGTGTAGAACAATTTGTCAATTATACAAAGATAGCTCAGGGATGAAAAAGAAAATTAAATAGTTTGGCTAATTTGGCTGAGATATAGATGATTTCACGATAACTGGCATTCTTGGTTATTAAAAATTCCCCACAAGCTAACTAATATTCTAAACTGAGCCTATTTGAAGATAAGTTTGTTTTTAAAATAGCCCCTGGGTGATAAGGTTTTCAGCTGTCACTGCCTAATTCACAGAGATGGGTCTTTAATGACCTCATTCCCCCACCCTTTCTCCCCTTCTATCTGCCAGACTGGAACGCTGGTCCTTCCAGGATTAACACCCCGTTACACAACGGCCAGTCTCACAGCAATGCACAGAACGTGGTCGTGGAGCACAGCACACGAAATCAAGGGGCCACCTGCCTCACCCTG
>WEIS01003063.1:0-24831 GCA_013389965.1 Todus mexicanus | reverse complement strand
CAAACGGTACAATTTAGTGCCTGGTTTGTGTACTCTGTGAATCCAAGACATGTTTAATATTTCTCCCTCTGAGGTTTAACAGCATACAAATAACATTGAATAAACAACCTTTGACTTTAAACAAACGTGTTCAGATGTATGATGTCTGCTCAAATCTCATGTTTTAAGAACGCTTATAAATACTAAACAGGACTGATTAAATCTAGCAATATGTCTTTAATTTACATGTATTCAGTCTCTCTCCAGGCAGCATCATTTTCAGTGTCCCAGTTAAAGATACGTTACTTTTGTTACAAACGGAAAGGTGGTTGTTTGAAAGGTGGATAATTTTGCAGTCCCAATTTGTAGAGTTTAAACTTGGCATGTGACGTTACTGTGCAAGAGCCAATTCCACAACCCCAGACCCCTCCCCCCCTTTGCAATATATTCAGAGAAATAGTTTATTCTTCGTTTTGTTACAGTGGAAAAACAATGCCTCAGTGTTTTCATTTCTCTGATTTTTAGGCCTGTAAGCACAGTGATTTAAATTGAAAACTTGTGAGACATAGACTAGGATCTTAAGGTACTTTTCAACTAGAAAACTTTCTTTAAAAAAATCTTACATCGCCAAACAAAAATGCCCCTTTACTTCCCCCAGTGATTGACTTATTTTTGGATTAGAAACTTCAAGGCAGGCAGCAACTGTTACTTCCTTAAACTTCAGCATAAACTTTTTGATGATGGGCAATGATGATCGGAGAACAAAACAAGGAAGAATGAAGAACCCAGAGGACAAATGTTTGTAGTACAGGAAAATGTGGAAAATGGATAAGCAGGTATCTAATAAAACCCCACAAGCAATCAACCAAGGAAGTGAAAATTGGAAATTGCTGTGATCAGCAGACTGCTGCTGCTGGGCTTTGTATTCTTGGAGTGTCCAGTATTGGCAGCTTTTCTCTGGTTTAATGTTCCTTGTAATGAGACTTAGCTGAAGAGGTCCGTAAGCTTGAGAAGTTGGTTGTGGTAAGGCACAAGGAGTAAAAAAAAAAAAAAAAAAAGCAACCTTGCTCTCATCTGGGCTTTTTTTGTTTGGGTTCCCACCCCCTCAGTATGTTTTCCACTCTTCCATAATTTTTAATGTTTCCTAGAATGGAGCTCTCACCATTGTCATCTAAGATTGTTTGTCAGGTTTCTAGGAGTTTCTGCTATAAACCAAACCCTTAGCCTAATAGATATTGATCCCTTTCCACTTTCAGTGACTTTGAGAGATTTTTGGGTGCTCAGCAGCTGTTAACATTTGTCTTTATGTAGCAATGCCTGGTGTAAGGAGGCTGCTCAGATTAAGTGAGGGTGAAAGAGGAGATGACTGACAACTCGTCCGAAACCCACTTGAGCTATTGGAGATACTAATACCAGCTTCAGTGAGTGTTAGACTGTGATTTCTTGATTGCTGTCATGTCTGGGGATTTTACTGTTGCTCACCTCAGAATACAGATGCTGTCTTCAGCACCACTCTAATGTGCATAAAAGGACATTTTGAGTATCTGTTGCCTATCATTTGTGTTTCTTAGTGTGCAGTGTTTTTCTGGGATGGTATAAAAAGGGGTTTGTTAGCATTTTTATGAGATTACCTACAGTAAGAACCTGTAATTCAAAGAGGCAAACATACAGGTCACATACAGTGGCTCTCAAAAGCATAGATTTATGATCCTCTTCATAATGCGACATACTGTGTATCTTATTGCTAATGAGGTTGTTAATGGCAATCTAAACTCCAGTGCCCAGGTGATATCAAGGCACTCATACTTTATGTGTTCTGTTCATTAATGGTAAAGGCAAAATGTCTACTACATGTCAAAACCTGTATTTTAATTGCCCAGGAAAATGAAAACTGTTTTTAGTTTCATTTTGTATTATCTGCTCCCTGCTTTGCATAGAGCTGCATAGGTCATTTCATAGGGAGAGGTTGTTTTTTTTTTTTCTATCCCTTAAACTGCCTATTTGTTGAGGAGAAAATTGAAAGTCATATTTATTGGTGGATCTCAGCTGGTAAACAGTCCTTTGCCCAGACATATCAGCAAAGTGTTACTAAAGTGCTGTACTTTGTCTCTTCTGGTTGAAAACCCCAGAGGAGCTTTCTCAGGCTAGTCTCTAGAGATGCATGAAGTGAGTGGTGCTTTAAAACAGTTCGCACTTGGATTTGAGAGTACTTTATTGTCAGAGAGTACAAACATCAACACCAACATGCGTGAAATGGGTTCATAGGCATTCACCTAGGGTGATTTAGTAGAGACCCTACTGTTTGCTGTTCTCCTAGCTTTGTTCAAGGTGAGGTGATGCTACCCGAGAGAGAGAAGCCAACAGACACTTTTGAGTCCGTCTTCAACTCCGAACTTCAGCAGACAGATTGGGTGCATGAGATATGATGTTCCAGTGCTGCTGGAGTGAAATCTGGGATTTCCTGGATTAGTTGTCAAATTAAAAAAATAGTGCAGTGGGAATTCTAAATGTTTTGTATAACTACACTGAAACATTGTTTTCAATCTATTTAATATTTTTAGCTTCTTTTCCTCTTTTTGAACTTGAGTCAGTTAAAAAATTCTGTGTTATAACAAAACATTGACATGTGTAATAATGTGGAAATGAAACATTTCTGCATTTCTGAAATGAATGATTGTCGTTAGAAAATGTTGAAATAAAACCTTGCATTGTTTAAAATTTTTTCCCCTATTCTTTCTGGCTAAACATTTTCATTACATGTGACCTGAAATGGGAATGGCTCCTTATTTGCCCTCCTCTCTCCTTTCCCCTGAGATTGTATGGTTTTGACAAATTTTAGCTGTTTATGAAAAGAGAAAAAAAGCCAACTCTGGCTGTACGCTCCAATTAATTGTCTTCACTGCTAAATGAAGATAGGTTTTGTAGGTTTCTCAATAGTGTCTTCTACTCCTCATAGTTCAAGGAGCAGTAGGTAGGCAGGGGAAAGCAAAACTAGTTAAGACAAAAAGTAGATGTAAATATAAAAGTAAATGTAGACTAATCATGTGGGTTTTATGCTCATTGTTTTATGTGCATTGTGAAAGGGCAGAAATATTTCACCCCACTCGCAACTGGTTTCGGGCATACCACTGAGTTACCACAGCTGGAAGAGTTACTACACATTAGCTGAGCTGCGGGAAGTAGTCAACTGATCTGGTAGCTTGGGGCAAGTCTGAGGTGAAACAAATTAGTCAAAGCATCTTTCGCTGAGGTTTATGCTAATGGATTTTACCTCCTATTCATGGCAGGCGTGCTCAAGCTGACGTCATCGCATCCTAGTAATCAGAGAGAAAGATCTTCTTATCAGTGAAACACACCGTGGCCCTTAGGGATGATGTGAATAAAGGCCACCACGACAACCAGTTCACAAGTTCTGAAATGAACACAAAGGGCATACTTTTCGTACCTGATTTTTCATCCCATATTTCAGCTAGCTCCAAGTACAAATCAAGTCCCGCTGTAGCAGCGGTGAGTAGTGCAGATCAAGAAAAGGGAGTTAAATGAAATACTAATTGATTTTGCAGTATCAAGGATGGAAGTAACATTTTTCAGGCAGCAATCACATTTCTTCTGAGTTTTCGTAGCCCGCCTTGCTGAGTACAGGTCCTAGCTTGAGCCCTAGCAGCTGTAGAAGGCAAATGGTTGTGCGTGAGGCATCTTGATCAGCTCCCAGCTGGCTGCTGCTGTTCTCCCCATCCCCCTCCAAATTACCAGGGTTACCGCCTCGCTCAAATTTGCTCAGGGTTACGTCTGCAAGCGTCACCTCTGCAACTGTAATAGAGATAAGAATTTACCAACCGTCTTGAGAGACATTCCCTGGACTGAAGTGCTCAGAGGCATGTGACAGCAGGATTCAGGGTTGTGCTACCAGTGAGACAAACACACACAGTCACGTCCAAGCATTGTGTTGCCTCGTGAGACCTGGCAAACTGATGATATCGTTCAAATAGTCTGTCCTTCTGCACTCTTCAGAGAGCTTCTGGCTGGGAAGCGGTTTATGCAAAGATTTATAAATGTTTCTCTGCTGAGGTTGTCCTTTGTATGATGCAAGGGAAGGAGGAAGCTGGTGTCCCCAGGAAGCAGGTCCTGAACAAAATGGGAGCTGCCAGGTTAAACCGAAAGACAAAACTAGGCTTAACTTTAGATTTGCTACATTTCCCTAGCAAATGCAAGTGTCTGTTTTACCATCTGTGCATTCTAACGTGAAGGACTGTCTGACTACTGCTGTTAAAGCAAACTACTTCTGGCTATGATCTGTCACTGGGCTGCATTGAGAGGGGCTTAAACTTTAAGAGAGCCTGCTTTAAGTCCTCCTGTGATCAGGCTCTTTTCAAAGAGTTTCTGCTAGTTGACATACTATTTTTTCCTGGTCTGTATCTTCTAGGAGAAGGGAAGGAACTGAAGAAGGTTAAAAGATGTACTCTCTATCATACCAAAAGGGAGATTATGAAGGATAGCTTGAATGGAATGCCAGCTCTGGCACACTGCTCCCTCACTGGAGTGGGTGAACAAGGGACCTGTGGGAAGCAGGGTAACAGAGACTGAGGGCATAAAATTACGTATCCACAATGCTGATAATAATTCATGCTCAAATACTTGGTCATCTGAATGTGGGTAGAAGAGGAGCTACCGGAGAAAAATCTGAGAAAGGAGAAGATCTGGTATCATGGTGTTTCTAGCTGCCTGCTTCTGGGGCTCTATGGTGCCTCTGTGGCTAAGGAAACCCACAGGAGTCCTTGGACCGAATGTGGTGGGCTCCAAGGACTGCTTGTAAGCCAGGCTGGGGGGCCTTAATCCGTTTTTGTGCAGGATTGCTGTTGTTCTCCTGGCTGGTGATGCCATTCCTAAAGTAATTCAAATAAATGAATACAATATGTTTGCTGAGTATATTCCTGTAATTAAGATTCCCAGTTGGGTTTCTCATTTAAGCAGCAGGATGGTTGAGAGATTTAAATTAAGAATCAGGAGCTCCTCTGTTAACCTTGCTCTGTAGAGTGATTGATGCCACAAGTGGGGCTTGTTCATTCAAACCAACGTTTCTAGACTCGAGTGCCTAAAGACAGGCACTTGGACTTGTGTTTAGCGTCTCATATGAATGTTTACTTTGCAGAGGTGCAACTCCCTGAGAAGGGAGGGAGCTTACAGGCATTTGGCCTCTCCAGAAAAGGAGCAAAGTTTTAGGCACACAAGCAGAGAATAACTTTACCCTTTGGGGGATACAGTTCACTCATGTGAAAATAGTAGTAAATACTTTGCTATATGATGGGAGAAGAGTGAGGCTGAGCTGCTGAAGTTAGCGTTGGAGCAGTGTTTTGGAAATAACAAAGCTTTTGGTGCATATGTGCTTGATGGCAGAGTTCAGAGAAGAGAGAACATGCATTTATGATGGCAAAGTAATGGAGAAGGGAATGAAAGTAGAAAACCCATGATTTTTACTTTCCTGACTTAATTGTATGTTTAAATTTCAGCCTTAATAAGGGTCTAAATCTCCATGAATTAATAAAATTTGTTCCTTTTTCTTTTCTTTTTCTCATGCAATATGGGAAATAAAGAATAGGCAAGTGCATTTTATAAGGGGTGAAAAATCCACAGATAGGGTTTGTTGAATTGAGCAATCGAGTGGCATTCCTGTGGAGTGGTTTTACAGTGTCACTTGAACCCCATGGTGAAGCAGTCTCTAGGTAACTGGAGGCAGGTCTGTTTTTCATAATATATTGACTCAACCTGGAACTAAACACACACATGTAAAAATCCCCAAACCTTGCTGTATCCATTGCTGGCAGAAATAATAGAGCCTATTTAAAACCTTGTGCTTTTTATCCATGTCAAGTGACTTTTAAATGTCTTGGTACATAAAGAAAAGGGGCATTTGCTTGGCAAGTTGTCCCAAATCACAGTTACTTCTTGATATAAGACATTTGCAAGGGAAAATTTATGTTCTGCCACAAGTGCAGGATTCAGAACAAGATGTGAATTTTGTTTGGCTCCAGGACAGAGCTTTGGGGGAAACAGGCAATGAGGGAAGTGCGGTACTAATGAACATAAAGCCTTACATGGAGGGAAGAGAAACGAACCTGGTTATGAGACAGAGGACAGAAAGGTGATAGGTAGCTGATGAAAGTGATAGAGTTTGGCAAGTATGAGGGAAGGAGTCATGGGAGAGAGCAAAGGAGTTGGTGGGGTGTGCAAGAAGTGTTTTATCAAGGAGTGGAGTTTGGTTCTCAGCTTGGTGAAGCTGCTGGGAAGGGCTGGAGGAAAGTCAGAGATGGCAGTGAGGCACAGAAGAAGGCCGACTAGAAACAAACTGAAAACTTTTCCTCAAAACAGTGCCAGATGCTTCTGGCAGTCTTGCTGGTTTGTGAGTTCATGACATTATTTGCAGTGTCTATATTATTCCTTGGATGCAGCTCTGAGGAGGAAAATGCTGCCAGTCTGAATGACTGTTTATCCTAGGCTGGTTGTAGGAGACTGAAAAAGGGGGAAATTTTACCACCTTTTGCCACAACAGCCAGGATGGGGAAGTTACTGAGAGGAGACTCCATAGAAAAAAAAAATAAAATTTTTACTCTGTTAGAGATGCAAAAGGCACAGACTGCGTATGTGCAGTAGTTAGAAGTGAAAGGGAAATGCAAGCATGTTTTTACTTCTAATTCAGTCACTTCTCATTGTAGGCAAGGTTGACTAAATGTTGGATAGCTGCATTGCCAACAAGGAGAGAGCTGACACCGTATCTGTTGTACCATCTGTTTACCAGTTACCAGTGTACTGGGGAGAAGCTTCAGCAAGGAGTGGGAAAGCTTCCAGGGTTCGCAGTTGTGTTTAACTGCTTGAATGCCAGTGACGTGAAGTCAATGTATCGGTAAGCCTCTGCTGTTCAGAGCTAAAACTACTGTGTGTAGCACCTCCTAGCACAACTTTTCTGGTCCAGTGTTTCTTCTTGCATGCTGCTGGTGGAGGAAACCTGGCACAGGGAGGAAAAAAAAAAATCAACCTTAAGCCTGATAACCGCGGTACCTGAATAAAAGCTGGAGAGGAAAGTTATTTTGCTATAGCTGTGTTGATCATTTCCCCTGTACACACAAAATGGTGGTTTGCAGGGCGCCTTGCTATTGCTGTGATGCTGGAATGTCAGATTATTCATGAACTACTGGTATGCAATTACAAAATACACAGTAACTAAAAGCTCAAAAGAAACCAGTGGCAGCAGTTCAGTTGATCATCCCATTCCCCCTGGTTTGCAGTTTCACTTTCAGACTGTGACAAGCAAGCAAGTTCCCAGTAAGCTCCTGGAACCACATTTGGACATCTTCTGCTTTGGTTTCCCCTCTGAGCTTTTTCCACTCCAAAGCTGACGAAACCTGGTGGCTACAAACAGACTTGAGTGAAAACTGCAGGCCCTCTCTAGCCCATGAGATTAGAGGTTTCTGTTTCAAAGCTTCCGTGCAGAAGTAGGTACAGAGCATGAATTTTCTAAGTAAAATCTGTGACTCTGTAGGAGGAATGGCAGAATTAGCTTCAAGCTGATAAGGATTTTGAGTCCAGGAAAATGGCACTGACTACCTTTGCTTTCTGAATACTTAATTTCCTTATTAAGTCAGCACAGCTCAATTATTTTTACCTCTGTCTCCAAGTGTTTGAACTTGAGCAAACTCTCATGGCTAAACTGGTGGGAAATAGTTTTGATCTCTTGCAGACTTTTTTAGATATGGAAAATCCCTGTCAATTTCAGTTGTAGTTGGTTTTGCTCTCTTTAAATGTCATCTTTGTCAGGCTTAAGGCTGTGCACCTTTCACTTCCTTCTAGCCTAAATTTCCCTAATGTTCATTTATTTTGGCCTATAGGCATAGATCCACCCTATGGATCAACTCTGTTGATCCATCAGGTCTAGCTAATTTCAGAGACCTGCAGTTCTTCCTCTTGCGCATAATGGACCTGCAGTGAAGAGGATCCATCTGTCCTGCAGTATCTTTAAGGCAGATACGAGCTTGTGCTGCTTGAAAGCTGTGTTGTGGTGGTTACTGAGCTGGTGATCCCCAGTTAACAGATATGTCTGAGAGGCAGGGCATATCTTTTTTTCCTTCATGTTAGAATAACAGAGACAAGCATCTCTGAAAGAGCTCAGGACCGGGCAGAGTGAAGCGATGTCCGTTTGCAGAATAAATTGAGCATCAAGTGATGGCTGCATGGTATCATTTATTTTAATACTTGAAATGACGCACCAGACTTTTTAAGATAAAAATTGTACATAAATAGTTGTTCCTGAGGCTCTACTATTCTATGAAGATAATCTAAACAGGTTTATATGCCCTATTGTCTTTGTTTCTTTTCCTTGGGCAACTATTAGCTCCTCTTGCCCCTGAGAGGACCCCGTTTAAAAATCATAGAAGTGTTTAGGTTGGAAAAGACCTTTAAGATCATGGAGTCCAACTGTTAACCGAACACTGCCAAGTCTGCTACTAAACCATGTCCCTGAGCACCACATCTACATGTCTTCTAAACACCTCCAGGGGTAGGGACTCTGCCATTTCTTTCGGCAGCCTGTTCCAATGCTTGACAGCACTTGTGGTGAAAAAATTTTTCCTAATATCCAACCTAAACCTCCCCTGGCACAGCTTGAGGCTATTTCCTCTTTTCCTATTGCTTGGTATGTGAGAGAACAGACTCACCCTCACTTCATTACACCCTCCTTTCAGGTAGTCATAGAGAGCAATAAGGTCTCCCCTGAGCCTCCTTTTCTCCAGGCTAAGTGAACTTGGTTTCCTCAGCTGCTCCTCATAAGACTTGTTCTCTAGGACCTTCGCCAGCTTCCTTGCCCTTCTTTGGACTTGCTCTAGCATTTCAATGTCCTTCTTATAGTGAGTGGCCCAAAACTGAACACAGTACTTGACATGCAGCCTCACCGGTGCCAAGTACAGGGACACAATCACTTCCCTAGTCATGCTGGCCACACTATTCCCAATACAAGCCAGGATGCTGTTAGCCTTCTTGACCACCTGGGCACACTGCTGGCTCATGTTCAGCTGGCTGTCAACCAGCATCCCCAGGTCCTTTACCCACAGGCATCTTTCCAGTCACTCTTCCAAAGCGTGTAGCAGTGCAGGGGGTTGTTGTGACCCAAGTACAGGACCTGGCACTTGGCTTTGCTGAACCTGTCCAGATGTCTCTGCAGACCTTTTCTACCCTCAAGCAGATCAATACTCCCACCACATCTGGTGTCACCTGCAAACTTACTGAAGGGTGCACTCGATCCCCTCATCCAGATCATTGATAATGGTATTAAATGGAACTGGTCCCAAATCACTGGAGCCCTTTCATTTCAGATTCATGTGGTTGTCATCTGACGCTGTATAAACAACTCTCAAATGCTTGCAGAGAAGAGGGGTCTTTTTAATGCCAGTCTGTTTCCTTCTTGCTTGTCTCTCCCGAAAGTGCTACTAAACATGTATTTATCAAGTGAACAGCCACAGGACAAGGTTTTTACACTTACTTGTCAGAAAAATCACTTATCTTTTAGGTGAGCATTAAACAAAACACTGCATTCACACAGGAGACCTCCCATTCCTTCTTGATGATTCCTCTAAGAGAGGGTAGTATTTACTGGACTTTGAGGTCCTTGCCTAGAAACAGTAGCCTAGAGTTTGTGGTGCTTCTTCTGCTCCCAAGGCACATAATTTTGGTGGATGTGCTGTACTTCACTGTGGAGTTTGTATAGCAAGCCCTTCTCTATCAGTTAGCAAGATGGTGTGCTTTTCTTTTCTTTTTTCTTGTTTTTTTTTTTCCCCCTAAGAAATAAAAGAGAAACCTGCCTGCAGTCCCTATTGAGAGATGGTTTTCTCTGCACTGTACACCAATTCTGCAGAACGTTTGGGCTTTGAATGCATCGTACATCAGCTTAATCTGTTTTTCCCCCCTCAAGGAGCACCTGAGTAGTTGGGCTCTGAGGTGAAGGCCTTTGCTCTTGCCAACCTGGAAAGCCTGCAACACAGGTTGCAGGCTGTTGGCTTTCGGTCCTGGCGTGATCTGCAAAACCCAAGGACTACATGTGTGTGAAGAGGTCTATAATTGCTCCAGCACCTGGAATTGCCACATCATACCCTTCGCTGCCCAGCCACTGGAGTGTGTGGATTGAGAACTCAACACAGAAAAACAGATTGTAGTTGGAACGGTGGAAAAAACCCACACCAACCTTATTTGGTTATGGTCAAATCTGTACAGCTTGCTGGTTGTTTTACACATTATGGAGGAGGAAAGTTTTCTTTTGTTCTCTCATGTGCTTTTAAATCTAGACTTAGATTTGATCATACAAAAGAACTGAAACCAGTTCCTCAGAAGTAATGCACCTGTCCTTGCTTTGAGCCTTCAACTGACAGGAGAAGAGGAAGGGAGTTTCTGTGACTGTGGAACTACCACAGTAAATTGGTTATGATGTATACACTCATGCCATTGGGCATTTTCCATGTTGACAAAGCTGCAAAAACGGTCTTTAGGGCCCACTCCCCACAGCTGCTTGCTTCTTCTCTGATCTTAGACTTGTGGACCTAAATGAATAGAATGGTGGAAGAGACTTGACCCTATCAACATAGCTGCCTTCTAGTGCCAGGCACAGCCCCAGGTGCTGACTTTCCTTGCTCCCCTGCTCCCCGAAGCTGCATGCAGCCCTGGTATAAGAGTGGCCCTCAAGCGCAGTGTGCCTGAGCCAGTGTGAACATGAGGGGCCACACCTTACGGCAACAGGTGGGCCGTGCAGTGGTGAGTTCCTCCCGCATCTGCTCTGCCACCCGGCTGGGTTTCTTCTGCAGGGTCTCTGCACATAGGGTTTGGGGCCACGTGAGTGTTCCCACAGGGTGGCGGGTGCTCAGGCAGCAGAGGCAAAGGCAGTGTGGAGGCAGTGGCTGCAGGTCTGACGCAAGTCCTGTCTTGCTTTCCTCCCCTCCCCCTGTCCGTGCTGCTTCCCTTCATTACGACGGGCGGTTTGATTCATGAGCTTTCTCTCCGCTGGCTGCTGAGCTTGGGTGACTCAGAGCATAGGCTCCATGCAGGCTTCATTAGCAGAGATTAACGTCAGCACACACCTTTTGTTTGTTTCTTCTTCTCCCCTCGCCACCTCCCCTTCCCTCACTCCCCGCCTCGTAGCTGCTTGCAGAGCAAACATTGATTGACAGACCCACGCTTGAGTCTTTGCCCTGTTTCTGGCTGCCACCAAAGTGTGCAGATTTCCAGAGATGTGGTTCAAATGCCACCATCTTCTCCAATTAAATTTGGAGTGCAGGCAAGATGGAAGCCAAAATCTTCTCCATCATGAGAGGGACTGGTGGGAACATAGGCTTCTTGTTATGCATCCACAATAACATTTGGCCTCTGAGAGGAAAATCCTGTTTGAGACAGGGGAGTTGGGAGCTCATCCTGTGTTCAAAAGAGTAGGGGTAGAGTAGCAAAGATGGCACGATCAGAAAAAAAGAAAAAAAAGCTTCCATCTGCAGCACCTTCCAGTGTAAAAATTGCAGTAAGCAACTGCCAGTGTCCTGAGAGAAGACCCCCAGGGACCCGATGTATTTCCTTCAGACTGGGGAAAGCTGTTTTGCAGTGGTTTTGTAATAGCCTGAATCCCTCCAGTTTGCTGAAGTTGGTTCCTGGAGTGGAGAAGACAATGTTTTAGTGATGCAGAGGAGGGAGGAAAAAACCTTGGTTTTCTTTTTACTTGGGTAGAGTGAGGAGAGAAATGAGAGGGCTGTGTAGGTTTTAGAGCCATGTGGGGAGGGAATGTGGGGTGTGATCTCTGACACAGCCTCTCTGATCACAGATGGCTTAATTTTCCAAATTTGGCCTTGCAAACTGCTGGTGAATGCTGTTGTCATGCTAAGGTGCTTTGGCAGTTTGTAGGCAAGGTGTTTCTTGTCTTAATCCAGCCCTGATGAGCCCTTCCTCAACAGAAGCATCATAACACCTCGAGTCCTCTTGGACTGTTCAGCTGTGGGAGGGGTGGGAGGCCCAACTGGAGCTGCAGGCACTTCATCTGTCTCCTAGGGCAGCTGTTCATGGCAACCACGAGGTGCTGGAGAAGAGTAGAAGAAGCAAAATGGTACACAGTCATTGCTTTTGCTTTCTCTGAACTGCCAGTCCAACGCTTCCATTACTGCTGACATTTACATTTAAAGAAAAATAATGCAGAAATAGAAAAAATATGTGCCTGTAGCAAGTAAAACAAGAAACAGGATACTGCAGGAAGTAGGGGAGCTGTAGTCCATGCTGTGAAACGTGACCTGTTTTAACAACCAGTGGAGTGAAGTCTCACTGCATAGCAGTCCAAAAGAAGCGAGGTGAGCACACTGTAATAGCCATACAGACTTTCAGCAGCAGGTTTAAAAGACAAAATGAGAGCAAGTGAGAGAGCAGGTCAGTGGGGCTGAGCACATCCAGAAATGTGAAGTAACCAGACTTGCTTAGAGGACATTCAAGAATAATTTGGAAGAAAGGCGAGAAGTCAGCAATTGAGGCTGAATATTATGCATCAAAACTAGCTGACTGGTGTGCATTCAACAAGCTGTTTGCGATTACCAAGTCAAAATTAGGGAGTGGGAAATCTATGGGTATACTGTCATGTGGAGAAATGCAGACCCACAAGCTGCCTCAAAATGATTAGATGGCCTTTAAAAGGAGAAAGCAAATAAAGCTTATGTGGATAAGAAACACAAAGAAACTTGGACTTCTGAGAATGCTTTGCAGTCGGTACCAAAATGCTGCAAAATGGCAGATCGTGCCTTATTTCACAGGGCTGCAGTGCTCACGGGCATGCAAACTGGACAGCAGGCTTTTGTGCTTCACAAGGACATTTAGCAAATCACCGACATTATGAGAAGGCTGTATTCATTCTCTAATAGATGGCAAACAAGCAGAATAGCTTCTTGAGTCTTTTGTCCCCTAAATGCAGGGTGAGGCAGTTAAAGTACAAGGATTTCTTATAAGTGTTTATGTAGTTGCCTGGTTCTGATGCCGTATTTCAGTTGTAGGTGTTCCTTCCTTAGCAGTATCAAATTCTGTAATAACTAAGAATTTGCTCTTTCAGTCTGAAAATTGAAAGGGTAGGAAAATGCAGGGAGAATAAATGCACAGAAGCTAGCTATTCCATTTTTGTTTCCATTGAACTTTTCAAATCAATTTGCAAACAAATTTCCCAGCAATTTTTTGGTTGGTGTTTTAACCTGTTCTTCTGAAAAGCAACATGGATGTAATCATGGGGATGTGACACAACCTGCCTCTAGATTTCTCTGCATCAATGTTTTAGCAGCTGCGGAGATTTCTTCTGCAAAACTCTTGATAATTCGACTTTTCAGAAGACTTCCTGGAATCAAGAATTTCTCTGACGTTTTCTGTCCTGTTCTTTATGATTTCTTCTTTTTTTTTTTTTTTCAAACTTTTGTTTATATAGAAACACATACAAATATGATGTGAATGTGCTCTAAAGCCTCGGAAAACATTATAAGTAAAAAAAGTGAATAGCAAAATATTCTAGGGATACCTGAATGGAGCGAACGGAGTGAAATCAAAGCTGGCATCTTCAATGCCTTTTTGTAACACTATGGGACACTTCAGGTGTGAAGAGACTTCAGTAGGTCCCTTGTCCAACTTCCTGCTCAAATCAGGGTCAGCTCTTAGATGAGACCAGGTTGCTCAGAACTCAACAACTGCACAACCTCTCGGCACAACCTGTTCCCAGGCTGAGACGTTGTCCTTACAGCTATCGTGTTCAAAGGCAGCTTTACCTCTTAAAAAAAAAAAAAAAGTATTTATATATTCTAATGAAAATGTGGCAGTAACTCCTGGTAAAATCCATGGGGAACTACACAACACAGACATCGCTTTTTTGAGATAAAGGATTGGCTGTGGTACAGCATTGGTAGAACATGAGAACAGACTCATTGAACCTGGTGCTCGATGTCACATCTCTGAGCTATAAAGATCTGAGTGTTATGTATTCTCATGGAGAAATATGACATCTGTTATTGCAGTTGTAATTGATGGCTTTCAAGTACTTTTGATTTTGGACTTCTAAGGACATTCAAGTGGAGCTGCAGACTCCTTTGTCGTGATATTTGAAACAACCCTTCTAAAGCTCGCTTTTGTGGGCTGCTTCCAATTGGCCTATAGATCCATGCACCATGGTTAAAAACTACTGCTAGGAGTCTTCAGCAGTTTTTATGTATTTCTTTTCCTGATGTGTGACTCATGTATCTGTAAGTACAGGGAAATACTGGTGCTGTTATCCCTCATTGTTGAGGCTAAATGATCAGGGTGATAACTTAGTCCAATGTTTTTTGCATAAGGCAAACAGAGAATTTTCTGGCTGCTGTATGAAGTCAGTAATTTCCATTTCTGCTGCTGCAGCTCTTGAAAAAAATGTTCAGAATTGACTTGCAGGCATCAAATGACGGAGAATCCTCCACATCCATTGGTAAGATTTTGTACTGTAAAACTACCTGTGCTGTGAAAACTTGACTGAGGCTGAGTTTCCAGTTTTGTACACACAGTTGATTTTTCCAGGATATTTTGCTAGTTCCAAATACCTATTTTCTATGGAAAATAAGGTGATTTTGAAAATTCTAATGAAAACGTTCCCTGTTTTCTCTTGGCTTATTTGGTTCTTCAGGAACTTATTTTATTAAAATGCTGCATGAAAGAATTCAAAAATTTCATTATATTAAAACCTAAAAGGAATCAGTAATAAATTCCAAATACTGAAGCATTCAATTATCACAAAATTGAAACAAAATAACTGTAAAGTGTTTCAGTCTTTCATTTCTTGGTAGGAAAAGCTGCTGCAGCAAGAAAATGAAATGCTGCCAAATCTGTTGCAGATTTTACTGGGACATATGCAGAAGTGCCAGAAGCTTGGTAGGAACAGCAGAGAATGCACTGAAAGGAGTTAATGCTTGAAAGGTTTTGTTTGTGCTCTTTACTTCTAAGCTAAAACTCTGTTCTCTGCCTTTCCAGTCTTTTTTACTTTATGGTTTGTTTTGTTGTTTGTTGTGTTGTGGTGTTTTTTTTTCTCTCAGATGCTCATTGCATTTTTTTGGAAATGAAGCAAGAACAGGAATCCAATGCCTGAAAAAATCTGATTAATAGTGGATGTTAGGCCAAGGAAATTTGGATTACGTGGAATTCTTTAGGGGTGTCTTTCTTTAGTAATTATGAAAATCAGATGGCACAGTCAGCCCTAGGACTGGGAGTATCTCTAATGATAGAAAACACTAGTGGCTCTGTATCGTTATTTGTACTGCCCTTCTTCACTCTCGTTGCTCAGTAGAACGGATTTGATCATGGTAAGGTTTATAATAACTTTTACGCTTTCTTCTGGAATTCATACCATGACTGCTTGAACATTGATAACAATTTATTTTTTTTTTAATCTTTAAAGATGCGATACCTCTGAAGCCGAAATGAAATCTTGAAGTCAAATTCATACTAAGTTGTGACCAACTGTGTATTGAAATTCAGGTCTGGGACAAGAATTCAAAACTTGAAAGCTATTGAATCTGAGAATTTAACACAATACAATATAAAAACATAATATTTAGTATAGAGGGTGAAAATCTGTAACATGGAACAAGTATTAGCTCTTTTTTCCAAAAGTATCAGACAATGCATTTGTAAACTGGCTCATCCTCAAGCACTGTGAACAAGTAAGGGTAAATTTTGCATAAGTTTATCTGTTTAGCTCTAACACAAACTCCACCAAAAGATTAGTCTCCAGAGCTGTCTTTTGTAAGTATCACATTTTTAAACAAGCATGAAAGTCTTTGGAAATTCCATTTATGGGGTGATCTTTAGTGTCCTAAACAGATCTGGACCTGCATAGATTAAAAGTTTCCCAGGTACTGAGCATCTAATGCCTCTGGAGCTTATGAATGCTTAAGTGCCTTGTAACAGCAGTCTGGTTACACACTGCTGATGGAGAATCATTGACTTTCACTAAAGGAAAGTTAGTTTCTCAAATGATTTATGGCCTGTCTGCAAAATAACCAAACACAAAGATTTTCTTAGGCTGGCATAGTCACTCCTTGAATGAATTCTTTACTGTTTAAGAAGAGTTAGAAGAAAGTTTCTACATTTTTTTTAATTAACTATATAATATAGTTATACAGATTCAGACATCTCAATGTTTTAATCATACATGCATAGAAAGTTTGAAATTATTTGGGCAACCTGTCAGTAAATTTCCCTGAAGAGTAGATAGCTCTGAAATCTGAATATTTCGTTTGAGAAATGAGAAAATATTAATGCATATAGCAGTGTGTTGCAGGAGAGCAGAAGGCAGGCAGGAAATGGGAAAAAAAATAAAATATGATCGGGTCATTTAAAAAATAATCCAAAACATCTTGATTTTGAATCTGGAGCAGATGTAGATTCACATGCACCATTTAGTGATCTGCACAAGGAACTGCAAGTGGGGCTTTTACTTTGAGGGACTGAGAACATCACCCAGCTGTTCTGTGATGCATAAAAACAAGCCTAAACCACATTTTTCTTCTTGTCTTTTATTTCTGCTTCCCTATTCTCCTTTTTTTCCTCAGAAACACTACGTTTTCGTTTTTCTATTTTTGCTAGAGGCCTACTTGGAGGGTGTGGGCAGTAGAAATCTGCTTGGAAGTGCTGATTTGAAAGGGCTGCATTGTTGAAGAACGATACATTCAAATTTGTCAGAGGTATAAAGAGGCTGATTAAAGCACTTCTGAATTTCTAAGGTATAGATTTTATGTAATCTCATCATAAAAAGAGTTCTCAACAGAAAATGAGGGAACCAACATGTGATAGTATTCATTATGCCATCTTGTTTCTTGGACATCAAATAGCTCAGTTAAACTGGCTTAATAAAAGTTGTAGGGTATTTTTTTAATATATATATATATAACAAAGGTGCTAAAATGGAGGACTCAAAATTCCACCTCATTTTGCAAATACATTTAAAATAATGACATTTGGAGATGCAATATTATTTCATCAGAACTGATGTGCTGCTGGCTATGTTTTATTCTGGTTTTATTACATAATTGTTGTCATTAGTACAGGTTTTGGGCAGCAGGCTGTTTTTTCCACATGAGGAAAATATTAGTCCTGGTTAGGTAAATATTTTTTCCTTAATTTGTAATATTTGTAAAACAAACACTAAATGTACATTTCTGGCATAAAACTGCCTATGCAACACAATCTCCTGCAAGTGGGAGATATAACTGAATATCCCAAAGTGTATTATTAAATCAGCACGCAATTAATTTAATTGTATCCTAAAATTAATTTAATAGTATGCTTTGGCATAAGGAAGTGCAAATTCAGGAGTTCAAAACACATTTTCTTTTATTTCATTCTGTAATCCATGAAGAAAAGATTACTGATGCTTTTACAGTATTATTTTAGTCTGAAAATATATTTTCCAGGTGATTCTCTGAATCGTATTGATAGAATGTGGGATTTTACCTATTTTGATTTCTGCCTCCAAAAATTATTTGTGAACTACAAACTGATGTTTGCAGACATACTCTTCTTGGAAAACAGATCCAAACTAGAGCTCTTAATTATCTGATATACTCAACGCTGAAGATACAAGTACAGGTTGCTGTTATCCTTTTGCTTTCATGGAGCTTAATAGTTACATATGCACACACAAAAATAATGTTGATTTCCTGTCCATCTTCAGCAGAACTCTGGAAAGTGATTGTGTCTCTGTTCTACATTAGATAATTGTGTAATTAGTTGGTGATATTCTCAATGCACACAACAGGATAAAAATGCTTTTTTTTTTCAGGACTGCTAGGAGTAGAAACTTGCTTTCTTCCAGTAACGCAGATTAGTTTTATTTTGAATGTGAACATATGCAAGGAGAAGATGTAATTTTACACAAATTTTTTACACAGTCACTTTCTGGACCATTGAACACTAAAAGCTACAAAAACTACTTGGCTAAATGAGACCAAGTGTTTGGGGTTAACAGATGTTTGCAAAGACCATTTATCTCTCATGTTGCAGCTGAATGCACGGAGTTTAAAAAAATGAAGCTTTTGTTTCATAAACCTAACTGAAAGGATTTGGTTACTATATTGGGAACAGATTTTAAACTAAATGCTCTAAGTATTTAAGAAACATTTTTTGTTTTCAAGTTGGCACAGTAAAAGAAAAGGTACTTAAAAAGCATCTACTTTTCATGTTTCCTTTCATTTGAAAATAGTTTCAAATAAACAACTTGATTTTTAAATATCTATACTTGCAGATCAAGGCAATAAATATCTTCTCTCCTTCAGCTTCTAATAATTGTCAGTCCAAGTTAGTTGGTCCAACTTGTTCTGTTTCCAAATAGTTTTGGTATCCTCTTCCTCCACTAATATTGGCATCTTAGGTATTGTCAATTTTAACTATACCTTGACCATAAAAAGAAATTTATGCTTTTTGTAGGCAAGTTTTACCACTATTGTTGAAATTCAGAGAAAGCATTAGATTACATTGCTCACAGTTAACAATCAGTGCGTATTTCTTCATATCTTTTCTCCTGCAGTCTGTATTACTTGTCTCCGTCCTTTATTACTCCTTTATTACTTTAAATACTCTGAAATGTTTCACAAAGCTTTACAGGAGATGGGATAATTGGACTCAGCCTTTGAAATTTCACACCCATGGATGACAGAGTAAGGAAGAACAAGAAGACTTTAGACTATGGCGATAGGTTTGTACAATGTGTAGTTTTATGAATATCAGGAAAACTGTGGGAAACTTGTTCTGAAATATGCCTTTGATAAGCCTCTGTCATACTGTTTTGTAATGACAGCTCTATAAAGTCTTCTGTGGAAGATCTTTTACTCAGCAGTAAATTTATTGTTGGTAGAAATTAGTTAATAGATGGGTAAATGAGGGAGGAGTGCTTTTTTGTTGTTGTTGTTGAATGTGGCAGATGATATCCCTTATGCATGATGAAATCCTAAACATGTAATTTGGTGAACATAGAGTCCACAGCCATATCAGAGTAAGATTTTACTGAAGGCTTGACTGAGGTTCTCTTTGTATTGCTAGATTTTTTTTTATTTATTTATTTATTGTAAATGCCTTACATAGCACTAAGCCCTGAGTCTGATATGACTGCTCGCAAGGTATTAGGATTAGTATCTGAATGGTGGTTTTGGAGGGGATCTCTTCTCATGTGATCTCAGGCACTTTGGTGTGTCTTGTCCATACTTCTCACTGAGAATCGCCCTGATGCGTGCTATACCCCAAAATGTGCCCGGGCGTTATGCTGGCTGACGTGAGCCCAAACCTCACTAATGAGCACACAAAGAATTAAAGGAGCACAGGTGATCACTGAGCTATTTCACTAACAAACTGAGTCTTAAAAAAAAAAAAAAAAAGAAAAAAAAAAAAAAAAGAAAAAAAAAATACTTCTTTCTAATAATACTTCATTTTAAAAAAATATATGGACCTGAAGTAAATATAATAAAACAGACTTTCTTCTGTTACTACAAGTTTTGGATTTTTAGTGCTTTTTTTCAGCTTTGATTATGATAATTCAGAAAATTAAAATTCTCTTTCACAAAGACGTTCTGGAATTGCCTGAATTTCTGACACTATAGGGGTCTGTTTATTTCTTTTAGTTATATTGATTTTTTTTTTTCAAATGCCTTTCTCACACACATTTATTCTTTACTCAGTGTAAAGTAGGATATTTATTTAAATGCCTTCATTTTGCCTCTCACAGAATGAAAGTTCCGTGTCTTTCCTTCCCACTCTGCTGAGTGCAAATTTAATCTTTTCACTGTCCACCCAGCAAGATGTCAGGTTGGGCACATGCCTTGTGAGAGGGTTGTTTGCCACAGCTTGGGCTATGTCTCCCTGTCTGCTCATGCTGCATCGACTCCATCAACCTGTGGGGACAGACAGGTGCTGGGTGTCCTGGTAACTGTGGGTTTGGAGTCAGACACCGCTAGCAGAGGCTTCGAGGCTGCACCACGTCCTCAGGCACGTTCCCTCACTCCAAAGCAGCCTGGCTGATGACACTTTCCCCAATTAACTGGCTGGGAGGTTAATAAAAGGGACTGTGTTTGGAAGGAGAATTAGAGGCTGTCAAATGTGCGTAAAGGGATGGGTCTTTATTTCTTTTTTCATGGAGGGACAGTCTTCCTAAGGTCCCTTTCAACTTCCATAGAGCACGTCAGGACAGCTTAAGAGTTTCTCACTGGCAGAGCAGTCCCATGAGGGCAAGGCAAGCAAGGCATACTGCAAGCAACTCCAACTCTGTTACACTGTGTTTAAAAAGCTCCTTGGCAAGACACAAATGAACAAAAACTATCTTGAATGCTTTCTAGAATTGTAATTCTTTCTCTGTCTAGAAACTGGTGAGTTGTTTGGATGTTTTCTGATGTAGAGTGCAGGTGGTGATCACAGGACCATTAAGCTGGACATAAAAAAAGGAAAAATTCTCCCTCCCAAAATGGTTTTCTAAGAAGGGGGAAAAAAAGAATACTGAGAAAACCCTGAAATATCTGCAATAATTATTTTCTTATTCATATGAAATTGTAATTATTGAAATTGTAATATCAAAAGACCTCTGAAGATCAGCTGGTCCAACTGCCACTCAACAGGACCCAACTTGGAAGTTATTGTGTGGCTCAAAGTTCTGTGCATTATACTTCCACATAGAAAGCACTGCTAGATTTAATCACAGCATATTGTCCTATAAATTGTTGACTTCTAAATAATTGCAGATTTTTCCAGTATTGGAGTTCTGGTGCATCTGGAGGTTCTTCAGTGTTTTTCTGCCATTTGACTAACTTTGAGAATTTGGGGAATAATTATGCTGAAAACAGAAAGTATCAAAGGTGTTGATTAGTAAGCAAAAAGAAAGATTATAGCTGTAGGGCTCAGGAGTAGTGTTTTTGCAAATAAAGAAATATATTCATTTCAATACTTATTATAATATGTGATTGTAATGCAGCATATTATTTACCTACAGCATAAAGGTCCAAAAGAAAAAGAAGGTAAGGAAAGAAAAGCATAAGAGAAGTAACTGCGCAATATCTAAACTTTTGAAATGAAATGACTTCATTTGAAATAGATATGTTATAGAAAAAATTCTGAAAGATTGACATGGAGAAGTAATATAATTTTTTTAAGTCTAAAAATACATCGCTCTTAGTTATGAAAGAGAACATTTCATTCTCCTCCAAATGTCTCTCTTCTTTTTCCACCAGACCTGCAGCAAATGTGATGGAGGTAAAATGTTTTTCTTCCTCAAGTCCATCAGTCAGTATCACTGTTACTTTCATAATGTTGACCATTGTGGAAGTCCAGGGTGGTCACCACATGAAGAGATGCCTAGACGGAGTCATGGGATATTGTGGATTACCATGGCAGAAGATTTGGGCTGAGGCTGTGTGCCTGGTTGGAGGGTTGTCCTCCTCAACCTCTGGGCTGAACTACTGCGTGGTACAGGCTCTGGCCAGCTCTTTTGGAATCCTGCTTATGGGAAGCACTGATCCCAGGCAGTCTGACTGACTCACTTAGTTGCCTGCAGTGGTCACTTTACTGCTTCTAAGGGAGCCTGGAAAATGAAAGCTGCTTTTAGAACCTGAGGCTTCTACAGCTGTTCAGGGGCTTCTCTTTCGTGATCTTAGAAAGGGGAAAGAGGTATACAAAAGTGATGGGAAAAGTGGCCAGATTCCTCCCTGTATCTGTAGTGTTCCTACTGGAATAGGAGAAATTGTCGTTACTGTCTGTTTGAGTTCTTTTTCTAGCAGTGAGGAAAAAGGAACAGTTCATCTGAGTGGACTGTGAAGGAGTAGAAGAATAGAAAGAAAGGTGAGGTCATATATATATATATATGTATGTATGTATAAATTACTAGTAAAAGAGAGAAGACTTAGACTTGAAAGCCAGGTGTAGTACCTCAGCCAGAAACTCCACCTATGATTTTGGTAAATCACATCATCTTGGCTGTCTTGAAACCTTATCTGTAAATTGTGACAAGCATACCTACCTCACTGAAGCATGGTGTGGATAAGGCTCATTCATGGGGCGGAGTCATGTTGATACTGCATTGATGGGGTTGACACAAGTCCATACAGACAAAGTCCCATTGCTCTCTGGAGTACTATCCTAAACTCTAAACTTTTGGGAAAGAAAAGGAAAACTGCTTGAAGGAGTTGTCTTACTGTAAATGGAAGGTAATTTACAGGATGATGGGAGAAGGTTAAAGAGAACTAATTTAAACTTCTGATCTTTTTAGGCTTCTCAGTGGCAGGTTTTCTTTAAAGTGTTACAAGCACACCTTCCTTTCTCCTTCCAACTCTGAAGTAGTGGCACAGGACTACATGAAAGTAGGAAAAAGCATGTCTTCGCACAGCAAGGCTTCTGCAATTACAGCATCAGATTTTTTTTACAGCCTGCAATTTGTGAAACGTTGCAAAACCATTGATGCTTTTTTCCTTTTAAATCACAGGAATCCATTGTCCATCCCTTGGGAAAGTTTTAGGCAATGCAAAGCTCAGCATAAACTCAAGTCCTCTGAGTGTTTCTGAAAGCAACCAAGTTTCCTTTCAGTGAGTGCCGGAGCTGCGTGCAGCTCTGTACAGCTGTAAGTGAAAGGTGGCTGTTTGGCTGGCCATATGATACTGGTGTAAGGATATGCAGTTGCTGGTGCGAGGGAGAAAAAGAAGGTCAGCAGCCTCTGCCACTACTCCAGAAGGTCAACTTTATTTATTGGAACAGCAGCAGGCTTCTTCAGCTTACTTATGTTAAACACCTCTTCAGTGCTTTCCTCAGTGAATAGGACTATTTAAAACTTCAATAGAAGTCTGCATTCAAAGAAGACAACTGACTTTTTATTGCATAACTTAAAGATATCACTGATCTTTCTCCCTCCCCCACACCGACAGAGCTGTCAAATTGAAAACATTTTCAGTGTGGAGCACAAGCCTACTCCTTTCAAACCTCGTCAAAATTAACTTGAGAACACTTTTAGAGGGAGAGAAATGCTGCAGAGAACCAGCTGCAGAATGCTTGATTCTGCTTTCTTTTGGAGAATCTATCATAGTTTTGGAACTATGAAAGTTTAGATCACTGAAAGGTAGTGATTATTAAAAAGTAAAATTGAGCACAGGTTATTGTGAAACAGCACTTTCTTGGCTGGGCTGTTATCAGTGGTCAGTTGAAAGAAGTAAGTAGATTTGCAAAGGAGTTTGCTTTACTGCTGGCATGGAGTCATGGAATCTTCACAGTATATGCGTCTTCCAAGAAGAGACAAGTTAGAACAAAAGTTTCAACCATGACGACAGAAGTGTCAAAGAAGAAATGTTCAGCCGTGTTGGTCAATAGCTTATGTATTCATGATTTGGCTACCTTGCACAAGTTCCTAACATCTCAGGTTGGGGTTCAGTGGAACCTCAGAGACTGAGGAAAGGAATGAGGAGAGATTGTGTTGACCTAAGTTAAACTACAAAAGGGATAAAATTCTGGACTCCTTGCATCTCAGTTTAGGCACTGTTCTGAGCCTTCACTCCTCCAAGGTTAGTCTCTTGCTCTGAATTGTCATCTAGGGTAGATTTTCCTTTCATATGTACAGCACACAGAGCCTAATGAGAATCATCCTTCCTCAGTCAGTTGCTTGTGCTTGTGCAGCAGCAGCGCTTCTCTTTAGGCAGAGGTTCAGTTATCCAATAGTAGGTGGGATGATTCTTGGCTGAAGAGCTTTGGAATGCTCCTTGCCCTCTTTTCAGAAGAGATCTCTAGCCAAGATATGTCCTCCATATTACTTGTTCACATCTCCTCACATTGCTTGCACCAGCACAGTGGATGGTGTTTGCAGTTTCTCTTCTTGTCTTGTGGTCATTTTCTGTAGGTTATCTGATCAAGAAAGGCTGTGAGTGGTGCAACCAGGAATGCTTGGGAGAAATATATCGTAGACATGAAAGATTTTACTTTTCAGACTACACCCTTGTTAATCCATACTAAGTACTGTGTAAGTGAAAACTCCCTCCTTTTAAGATAGCAGCAGTTTGATTTGGGCTTAGAAGAGAGACGGCAGTATGGGTTTGGATGGAGTTAGGTAGAAACAGGTGTTAGTTATAAAAGAGATCTCACTTCTGTGAATTAGGCTGTGACACCTGTGAGATATAATCTTATTTTTTGGTAGATCTAGTGCTTCTAGGATTTTTTTTCTTTAGTAGTAACTGCTGGATTTACATTGAAGAACTTAAGGCATATTCATATGGCTGGTACCTACATGAAAACAACGAACCACCAACAGCTGTGTGCATAGTACAGCTTTCTGTAGTTTTCAAAGCCCATTTTTGATGAGTGGAGGCTAGCCAAAGATACATTACTAAATATATGTTGGGTGATGAGAAACAACTCCAGTTTCTCATTTACACTTTTCTCTTTCCTCATTATTCTACATCCATACAGATGAGTGAGGAGCCATGAGGTTGGGGATGGGGAGCCTTGCATGAAGAGTTTGGCAGCCAGTAGGGCAATCATTCACTTCATTACAGGTTACATGTTCAAGGACACTGTCTACAGCTCAGCAGTGACCTGGAACAAATTTTAAAGCCTGAAGGGAAAAGAATGCTGCCCGAATGCCTTCCTAATGAGAGCAAAACAGAGGTAACCTGAGATAAATTCAGAACCTGAACTACAAAGGGGGAGAACCACTGGGGAAAGTGAAGCAATGGGAACTTGGCAAGAGGCAGCAGAAACCCTCCCCCAGTGCATTTGCCACACAAAGCTGTTGAAATGTTTCTCTCTTTCTAGTGATAATGCAGCAGCCTTTTTAATGATGATCGC
>WEIS01003058.1:7139-37698 GCA_013389965.1 Todus mexicanus | reverse complement strand
GGGGGAATAATTTCTGCGGGGTTTTTTTTATGTGGAGTTTTTTTATATTTTGAAATCCCACTGGGAGTCTCATTATAATTTAGTTATTAGCGGGGGGAGAGGGGGAAGGAAGGAGGGAAAGAAATCAAATAAGAGAAAGAAGTTTAACATCTTAACAACAAAAAAAAACAATTAAAAGGAGGAGAAAAATCAATAGGATGAAAGTTCTCCAAGCTTCAAAGCAGTTGCAAATTCCCGGCACAGACATTTGAAGCAGCCCCATGGGTAGTTCTTGGGGTTGGCTCCCCATCACAGAGCCAAGCCCTGGACCACAGATGCCCACACAGCCCAGCCAGCCAGGATGGAAGCACATCTCCACATTGAGCAGAACCATCTGATCCCACTCTTCTCACCCAACCCTCGACTTAGAAACCCTTCGAAAGGCCACATACATCTTCCCATGTCCCTTCGAGTCAGCAGCTCCTTCCCAGAGAGAGGGATTGTGCGTCTATTCGCATAACAAGTGAGAGTTTAAATGGGAATTTAATCTTATTAAAGCCTCTATTTTAGGGCAGGTACATAAGCCATCTGTAAGAAGAGGCACAAAGTAATGAAATGGCGCATCTCTCAGGATACAGCTGGGAAAACTGAGAAGTCATTAAGAATGGACAGAAAATTAGGCTTGATATCAAGAAATAAGATCTAATAATTGGCACTGCTTCATAAGCAACGGGAATTAATACTGTTAACCCTCTGCCCCCACTCTTCAACTTATTTGCGGTTGCTATCAGAGAAGGACAGTCACCTTATTCCCCTTCATGAGAGGTTCCAGCAGAGCAGCAACACGAGTTGCCCCAGGTCATGCAGCAGGGACAGAGCAGAGGCTGCAAAAGAAACCAAGTTTCTTCTCTCCGATGGGATACCAGAATAAGGCTCCTCTTCTATTAAGCAGAAGAGATGCTCCGACGCACCAAGCAGCGTCTATAACCTCAGGGACTCTGAAACGGGATGGGTAATAACCACCCTGCTGTAGTCTCCGCTCCCATCCATGACACGCAAAGCATGAGACACAGATGATTCGTATTTTTCACATCCCCACTAGACTGGACATGAAGTCCAACTGTCAGAGATGTTGGCCACCAAATCACGCCCTACAGCTGGTGCTTCTTCAAGTCTATATCCAGACTGGTTTTGGAAGGCTCAAACTATCCTTGGCCAAGCCAAGCCAAGCGGTCAGATTTCCCAAACACTGGCCTTGAACCAGGCAATCAAGGTTTCAAGCCTTGTACAACACACGTCAACCAAAACGTCGTGAGAAGTACCTGCAATTGTCCATGGGGAGGTAACTACAGCCAGACTGCTCTCTCCACTATCCATGGAAAAGAAACAGGTACCGAGGAGCCCACCTCCTGCTAACGTTCACATCGAAGGTGGTGCTTCCAGGATTTGCTTGACATAAGCCCTGTATGACTTCTAGTTCTCTCCCTTGGTCTTAAAGTCACGCGCGCTCAAGCACTACTGTCTATCTATCTTGAGAAGAGCTGCCATTAAGTGAGATGTTCAGAGGACACATACAGCACCCAAGAGACCTGGTGCTGCTCCAACAACGCCTCTACCTCCTCCCAGACGATGCGGTGCAGCAGGTCTACCACAGCCCTGGCCAAATGGATCGCAGCCTCCCCGTGCAGCCAGGCTGACCGTATTTTACCCATCCGCATGCAGATATCGACAGATGGAAAGAGAAAATTACTGCGCCCATAAATTGGAGCTTTGGTCACGTCAGTTGAAGGAGCAGAAGAGAAAATTTAGAGCCAGAAAGCCAGCTTGTGTCAGTCAGGCTGATGAGCCGGGTGCCAAAAAACACACCCCTTAGCGTGGGGAGGCAAGACGAGACGCAAGCAGCCGCACGCACGCAGAGACCCCGCTTCTCTTCATCTATTCTCAGCAACTGTTTGTCTGAGGCCACATGCAACTGGATTTGTCAAGCCCCCTTTTAACAACTTCTTGTCACAGTCCATTACCAAATTGCATATAGTTATATATTCCACTAATTAGGCTTCTAAAATATCATTAACATGTCTCTTGATCATTAGCATAACGTATGAGGCGTCCTCGTTAGGCACGACTCGAGTTTGTTAACGCGGTAATGAAAGGCACGGGGCTGGTACTGCAGGAGCTGTGCAGAGATAGGAGGGCTGGGAACATCAAAAGCATCAGTACCAGGCTTCAAAAAAATAACAAGATTCGGGAGAGGCAGGGGCAGAAGCCAATTGCTGCGAAACCGGGAGGATGTGGAAGGTGGAACAAGCATCTGCAGGCAGGCAGATATTTCCCAACCACATCGTGTCTTCCTCTGACTAAAATAACATTCCCAGGATCTGGGTACAGGGCAGGTCAGGGATGAGTCAGGATTGTAGAGCTGGATGTATCGTCATCAGGGGCTGCATAAAATGCCAGCAGCGAGCAGGATCCACACGCAACCTCAGCTCCACTGCAAAGATCTGCGGCCCCAGCTGAAACCCTTCTGTCTGGTTGACCCTGGCACACCCTTCACACCTCCCTGGGCCAGCCCTGCTCCACACAAAGACATCCCGCACCCAAAACCCAGTGCGAGACACATGCACGCTCCTCCCTCCTCCGAAACCAACGCTGAGCGCTCCCTCTCCCCAGCCCCAAGACAAAACTGGTCCGATGCAACACCAGGCACCACCCTCACGCAGACTACGCAACATTGAGCAACCACCTCAGTTACATTGACGATGAAAAACCACCACCCACCAGGTGTTATACTGCAGCAGACCGAGGGTGCTGGAGCCAGCAGACCGAGGGTGCTGGAGCCAGCAGCCTGAGATGGCGCAAAGACACAGAACCTCGCTCAGGAACGTACCAGAAAGGCCTGAAAGGTCTCCGGTACCCAACCGTGAGCCCCTAGACAGCAATATTTGCACGTGTGCTTCTATCCAGGGCTGGGGGGTGAAGGATGTGTGTTAATAGCCAAAGGTTTGATCAGGACAGATGCTTGCACGTCCAAGCCAGCTCATGTATCAGTGGTTACCGCCGTTGCTATAAATAAGCAGGGGCTTTTTTTTTTTTCCCCTTTGAGTGAATAACTCAATAAGTCACCGCATGAAAGATATTGTAAATAGCTCCAGCAGAGTGCAAGTCAGGGCTGCTTCCAATTAGCTTTCACTTATGTTCCCCCCACTTCTCCCAAGCCTGTGCCAAGTTTGCAGAGTTTGCTCCCAACGTGCCGCTCGCTGCCTGGGGAGAGAGGTGGGGAGCAAACCCCACTGAGATCCGAGCCGCTGCTCCTCCACGTTCGAAACGATCCTTTCGTTAAAGCTGTGAAGATGTCAAAGCAAGTGAAAACAGCCCACATGCGCCTCTATCTTTGTCCAGATGTTAGTGCAAAGTTGGGGAGGGTCATGAAACAACCAAGAGCTTTTCTTTGGCTGCTGAGAGCAAACACCACCACCGGCGCAGCAACAGCTTGGAAATATGAAGCAGCACACAACTTTTTATTAGGACAAAGACATAAAATGAGCTCGGCAAAGGCAGCCCAGGGGCTTTTCATACACATATCTGAAGAGAAACCTCCCCCCCGCCCCATAGCCACATCCCTAAGAACCGGGTAGGCCGTGTCCTCATGGGTGACACCGCTGCCGACACAACAAGGGGAAGATGGATGATTTTGCGGTTCTTCATCAAAAAATTCCTCTTCCATGAGATAAAGGCTTTTAAGACTCTTCCTGAGTTTTTATTCATTCATACGCACAACCTTCGTGCCCCGCACATGCGCGCGCCTTTGTGCAGCAGCTGGTCCCGACACCAGAGGAGCATCACAGCCAGGAAACTATCACCAGGAAGATAAAACACAAGGCAGGAGAGTTGTGGGATCATTTGGTAGCCTACTGGAATGCTGGGGAAGGGGCTTAATTCCCCCCCACCGCTATCTGGGAAAGGCTCTGGGAAAGCCACAGGGTGCCCACACCTCACTTTTTGCCATCAGGATGGTGATACAGGCGCTCAGCGATGGAGGGGGACCAGGAAATCAAGATCTCCTCACCGCACCATCATTTTTAGCTACATCTGCCTTCTTTGGTCATCATACAACTAGGCACCACCTTCACCCAGACGTTTCGGACGGAGGTCAGCAACACCCCAGAGTGGGACCAGGAGGTCTCCCTAAGCAAGCAGACGGATTTGTTCCCTCTCGAGCAGCCTCCCTGCCCTGCTGCCCCAACCAGAACACTGCATTGAAGTACGGACGCTGGAAAGCATCCAGCATTTTGGGGAGAAGGGGTTGCGGCACTTAGCACAGCACATATCGTTTTGGTTTGCTTCCTGCCTTTCAAGCCAAAAGCAACAAGCACGAGAAAGAAAAGCCACTAAAGCTTGATAAAGCTTTTCTGATTTGAAAGGGGTCAGGAAAAAGTTCCAGGAAGGGGAAGAGAAACAACCTTTTAAACTCCTTAATGCGCCGAGAAGCGGCCCTCGCAGGCTACGGGGTTATATTTTTCCCCCTGTAGTTTTTTTAGGTATCTTGATCCCCCGCTCCACGCTCCATCTTCTTCCCGCTCCCTTCCGCGCTCCCAAATGGCGGCAGCGCTCGATTCAAATGGCCCGAGAGGAACCTCTTCCCTCCCTGTGCAGGAGGGCGCCGGGTTGACCTCTCCACATCTGGACATGGCTGCAACCTCCGGCTTTCCACGGCAAACGCCGGCAGCGCAGCAACCCTCCCGGAAACATGGTCCTCTGACCTCGGTTCTCCGACCCACCCATCTCCCATCCCTCCGCTGAACTCCACCACCCTCCACCCTGGTCAAGCTGGGGACACAGCGCTATCTCACCAGGGGTGCGACTCCTCCAGACACGGCCTTGACGGCTCTCACGGTCCCAAATCCAGGGTCTATTTGCTTGGGAGATTGAAGGGAGGTCAGAGAGAAGAGGAAGAGCATCCCAAACGGCAAACCAGGCAGATTTAAGTAACTAAAGCAAACAGCCTCAACAGCGTCTAATCCATTGAAATCCTAGAGCCGTTTCACTTGCGACCACCCGGAGAGCGCATCTATTGCGCAGCCAGGCAGGAGCGGTTGCAGACCCATCAGAATCTCCACTGGTGCAGTGGAAGAGCCTTGGTGGGCGCTCTTCCTTCTCACGTTGCACGAGTCCTCCAGATCTCACCGGGTTACTGAGCGAAACGCTGCCTTCCACAGCCACACCGGTATGCCTCAACCTTTCCAGGCCGGGCCGGCATGAAGTGGTCCATGCTCCGGCTGTTCCAGGCCAAATCAGATGGTCGCTGATACCACATCACGTCCCTTTCCCATATAGGTCCAAGTACACCTTCCTCTACGTGCCCCAGCCTTCCTGCTACTCACACAGCCACACTTCTCCCTGGAAGCCACTTCTCCCAAAACACCACTGATTTTAACACACCAAAGCCTTGCTGGAAACCACCGTAATGCTCCTGTGTGGAAGAAGAGACCTCACCCCAACAGTGCCCACAACCGATCCCCTCAAACACTTGGGGCGATTCTTTCAAACACCCTCCTAACCCAGACCACAGCTGACCAAGGCAACCTGGAGCTCCCCGTGCCTTGGATCACCTTTGCTGGAAAGAGCCCAAGAAAAAGCAGAGCAGATGCTAATGGCTGAGATACAAACTGTGACTCGGGGCACTCACAACACCTACGAGCGGAAGGGTTCACACAGGTGGCATCGCTTGCTCCCAGTCAGAGGAGCGAGCAGAGCTTTTTACAGGGGCCACAAGCAGCTTCTCCCATGCACATCACCACCACCAAACCCGACTTTTGCAGCTCCCCTACTGATTTTTTGCCCTCTTTGCCAGGGAAGTGTGAAGAGTCCATCCTCACTCCCCCAGTCGCGCTGAGGGGGGGATCACATTGATAAAGCCTCATGCACGCAGCGAGACATGAGCCTCCCTGCTGCTTGCAATCAGCTCCACTTGTTTATTTTCATTTGAGCAAAACTTTAGCTAGGCTGGGCTGGAGGGAGGCTGAAAGGGGGACAAACCCCTGAAAAGCCGGGCTGCGTGCTGGTCTCCAAAGGGACTGAAACTGGGGATGGGAGGAGGGGCCAGCTCTCCTTTCCAAAGAGCTTTCAATAGGAAACAGATGTTGAGGGCCCAAGCACTGTAAGCAGGGTCTGCAGCGGGCTTCCCTGGCTCCACGCTCCCGACAGAATCCGTTTTAATTAAAGTATTTCAGTCTGAGCACGAGGCGAGGGGTAGGGGGAGCAGGGAAAGGTCCTGGGGTGATGCGCTTGTTGCCTCGGAGCAGGCAGAGGGGTTTGTGGCAGGGCTGGACAGGGTAGTGGGGTGTGTAAGGTCAGGTTGAAGACCCCATCCCATACCCCTAGCCCAGGTTCTCCCCGCCCCCATCAGGGCTCGACATAAATTCTGCTGACCTCGAGTGAAAAATTGCCTTGTTTCGGTACCGAAAAAATAACATTACCTCATGTAGGTTGTGTCAAGTTCTATCAATGCCCCCTTCCCGCCCACCCCCAAAGCAAGGGGGAGATGTAACCCAACACTATGAAAACACCAGCCTGGAGAAGAAAAGGGGCCTTTGTCATGGACGGTCAGCTCCCCACTCCTGCCTGAGGTGAAGAAAGATCTCTGAAAATGTTAGGCTGGGAAGTACAGACTCCAGACACGTCCCCCCCACAGCCCCTTTGCCTCCCCATCCCTACCTTTGAACCCTCTGCTTCTCCCTTACTTAAAAACTTCTGCCATTCCTAGGATCCAGAGCTCTCTTCTCCCCCAGATCCCTGTCAAAGGTCAACCCTGTGGAAAAAAAAAGACAAGAGGGTGCCAGGAAGCCAGAGAGTCCAGCCCTGGGATCACTACAGGCTGAGTTCAAGCCTGGATAAATGAACAGTGTCCTCCAGATGAGGATCCATCCTGGCTTTCCTCCCAGGGACACCCAATTCCCTCAAAGGAGGGGATCCAGACAGAGGATGCATGGACACCCATAGCCAGCTCCAGGAAGAAGAAACAGGGGAAGGCCAGGACCCAAACAGGGACGAGGGGAGCTGGGGGAGCTCTGCCAAGCCACAGCCACCCTGACACAGCAGAGGCAGAAGAGAATCTGCCCATCCCATGGGGACAGGCATGAGCCAGCGAGGACAGGGAAGGAAATCAGGGCCTCCAGAATCTGAAAACCACGTTAAAGTTCTTGAGGCTACAAGCTCTGCAGAGCTGGGGCACAGGCTGTGGGGCTCTGCTGCGGCAGCACGCCGGCTGGATCAGAGACCACCCTGTGGTCAGGGAACAAGCCCCAACTCGCTTTGTTTACTGGGAGAGAGGAGCTGCACAAGCCTGAGGCCCCGCAGGCTCCTGGGCTGAGCGCGCAAGTGAGAACAAAGGGGGTGCAAATGGAGCGAGCCCTCCTGGACCGTGCGCAGGAGGGTTGTGGTTGCTCTCTCCCTGCCTGCTGGGTTCACACCTTCCTCCAGGGGTACGCACCCTAGCAAACCGAGCCCTGCTTAAACCGTGCTTGCCAGCAGCACCCTGGCTCACCAGCAGCACCCCAGCTCGCCAAGCAAACCCAGAATCGAGGGAGAAGGAGCTGCCACTGCCCGCAGGCAGCACATCACCGGGCCACGCACGGGTCGAGGGCACAGGGAGGAGAACACCCAGCTTGCCCCAGGCCCTCGGCTCTCAAATGTATTTTCTCATTAACGTGTAATACGGTTTTATTGTCTCAAACAATGTCTGTTTTCGATCAGTCCCTTTATCCCAGACACTGCCGCGCGGAGAGCCCGAGGAGGCCAGATGGTTCGTGTTGCAGGACTCTTCCCGCTCTTCCCCACCCGCCCCCTAATTCCTTACAAATTCCTGGAATGCCTGCACCCCCCGAAAACCAGCCCCGGGCAGAGGCAGGCATCGGCCTCTGGAGCAGGGGCTGGGGGCCCTCCCCAGCCTCCCCTCCTCACCGCCAGCAGCTCACCCAGGGCAGGTTCCCGGCGGCGAGAGGCAGCTCCCGGCTGTCGTCTCCTCCGCGGGGTCACCAGCGAGCGGTTTGCACCCGAAACCAGAGATCCGTGGGTCCTCTCCTCCTCCGCCTGCAGCAGCGGGATTTATTCTGCTGAGGGAGGAATGAGCAGACCCCCAAAACACCCCACCCCAGCCCCAAAGGCACGGCTGGCTCCGAGGCTGCAGGCGGCGGGGAGGACGTCTGCCCATAATCCCCACCACGCGCACAAGACCACCAGGCCCCCGCCGCACCGCTCGCAGCTCCAACTTTCACCCACGCCTCCCGGCGTTAATCCCCGCGCCGGCAGCTGGACGCAGAGTTTCGTTGAGCCCTTCCCAAAATCCAAGGGTCGATCCGAGCCTTGGCCGAATCAAAGGGAAGGCTCCCGCTGACTTCAAGCAGCCTGCCTCCTGCCCTGCGCCAGCTATCCAGACAGGCAGCTTGCCTGGTGGCTCCAGCCCACCCTGAAACACAGCCCAGAGGACCAGCAAGGCTCGTTGCTTCTCCTGTCACCCTCCCAGCACCTTTCTTGGAAGAGGAGGGAGTCCATCGGCCCCGGGAAGGAGCCCTGCTGAGCATAACCTAGCAGCAAAGGCAGGGTTGGGGGGGAAACAAGGGATGCCGAAAGCGATCCTTCAGCCTGGAACAAGGCCAGGGACTAGTGTTCACACCCTTCAATTTGGGAAAAGTGCCACGACAGTGCAGATAATCCCATCTGGGAAAAACTTGGGCCTAATGGAAAAGATGGTACCTCCTCCAAGCACCGCACGGCACGGCCGGGCCATGGGTCACTCCAAACTGGGCACTGGCTGCGGGGTTCTACGGTCTCTCTGATCCTGCAGACCTTGTCCTGTTTCCACGAGCTGCATCTTCCCCGTTTCCCGCTCCATGGCAGCCGCTGCCCAGGAAAAGTCTCTGCCAAGGAAGGGCCAGAGGGGACACCCAGCCTTCAACACCCCGGGGCCAGCAGCCACTCACCAGGAGTTGGCTGTCAAAATGCCACACGGGCTTCTCAGCCCTGCAGAACGCGAGCAGAAGGGGGACTGCTCCCAATTCCCCTGAATTTTCATCAGGATGACACAAGACAACCCCACCGCCAAGTTTCCACAGATCTTCCAGAGAGGAGAGGTGCCAGAGCCTGAGAGGCACCTCCAAAAATTTTACTCGCATACACAAGGAGGAGGATGCCTTTTTTTTTTTTTCCCCTCCATTGCTTTTTCTTTAAATTCCCGAGCCATTCGGCTGGTTTTAGCAAGCCCTGCGCCAAACCTGCCTCCACCCAGAGAAACGCCAGGGCACACAGTTGAAGTCCTGCCAAGCTCTGAGCGATGAGGAGGAAAAAAAAATATATATAAGGGGGAGGGAGGTTTATAGTGGGAAGATTTATACCTGCAGGATCATGCTGTCTCCTCCAACGTCCTGCCTACACTTTGCCCACTGCAATGGAAGAAGCTGTTCTTGCCATGTCATGGTCAGATGCTCAAGAGAAAGCAGCAGAAGCTGAAGGGATCTGAGATGTTTGGTTTCTTCCACCCAAGAAGCTCACAAGCAGAAGAAATCAGGCCAGAGGGGTCTGGGGAGTCCTCAGACTCCAGCCTAAAACAGTCAGGAGGGGGAACGAGTAGGGGATGTGCCCTTGGTACAGTGGAACAAGAAGGTTAGAAATCACACAATCGCAGACTTGTCTGGGTTGGAAGGAACCTCTCAAAGTCATCAAGTCCACCCCCCCTATAGGAGCAGGTACATCCTCAACTAGATAATAAAGTGATGGGGGGTGGGGGCACGCAAAGCCTTTTGGTGATTCTGCACTCCATAGCAGAGAAAAATATCACCTGCCATCTTTTGGGACTCCCAGCGCTCAACTTTGGCTCCATCCAGCAAGAAAAAACACAGCAGGAAAGAGGGAGAGAGCTGAAACCTGATCTCCTGCGAGGCCGGACTCCGTGTCTGGCTTTTCTTACCGGCTCAGCCGACCTGTACGTGCCAGCCTGGGAAGGCGTAATGGTTCCACCGACAGAACTTCATTAACTTTTTATACACTCGGCCGCTAATTTATAATCATTAGCGGACAAACAGCCAACAATTACACAAGCAGCACGTTAAGAAGAGAAGGAGCGAGCTAGAAGGAGCAGTGATGGAAACGTGCTCACGGTCAGGAGAGAGCGGGGATGGCGCGCTCCCCGTCCTGGGGCTGGCATGTGACAGGGGCAACCTCTCTCAAGTTTTACTGGCATGGATTTCGTCAGCTATAATTAAGGCATCGGGCAGCAGAAAAGCAAAAGTTGCAGGTGAGCACAGGAAGGAGAGAAATCTCACAAGCTCTCTCGTTTTCAACGCAAAAAACGCACATAGAAGGGGGAAGAGGTGTATCCACATTCCACGTTTCCAGCTCCCGGGGCAAGCAAGGTCCCTGTTGGCAGAAAAATGGGAACCCGCACAAACAAACAGCACAAAATTCACCCTGACTGAAGTCTTCAGACACAGCTCACGTAACCCCAGTGCCTTTCCATGCACCAGGTCTCCTTCTGCAGGAGGCAGGAGATGGTGTCGCAATGCACAGCCCTGGCACCCCAGGGGAGCAACACCCGCAAGCACCCAAATCCTGAGGATGGAGATGTGAAAGTGAGGAAAGCTTTCAAACACCTCTGCCATCAGTGGTCTCTGCTCACCAGAAGAAAACATTAAATTACCTCCACCAGAACTCCTCTCCTGACCAATATCCCACCCAATTCCTGCCAGTAAAGGCGTGTGACTCGTGTCCCCCAGTCAGACCCTCACTGCACGACACAAGGCCGCAGGCAGAGCACAACAGGCAGGCTCCCTGCCCTGCAACAGCCTGAGCTGCTTTAATCAATCAAAGAGCCGTAAGATCTGCAGACACAGATGTCCCTGCCGCGCAGGGAGGCCAGCGAGGAAGCAGAATGACCTGACCGGCATCACTCAACAGAGCGCCATGCCCAGAAACCAAACCTACACCTCTCTTGGCTCCCGTGCAAGGGCTGAGTCTGCTCTCCTGCCCCATGCTAGGCCAGCCAGTCCTTTTTCGAGACGTAAGCTTCCTGCTAAACAGGTCTAATGAACACCGCGCACCCTGCAGAGCCTCCGCTCGAGCACCTCCGAGCAGCCAGCGCAGCTCAGCAAAGCACCCGCTGCCTCTGCCCTAAAAAAAAAAAAAGAGTCCCAATTCCTTTCCAAAACTCTGGGAGGCAGCGGGAAAAGAGCAGCACCCGGCTCTGCAAAGCTGAGCGGCACCCCTTGAGAAAGGCAAACCAAGTGGGTGGCTGGTCGCGACCCACCCAGCTCCCCTCTGGAGCAGGAGGGGGAGGATTCAGCAAGCTGAGCAGGCTGGGCGCAGGTCCCGCTGTGCCTCGCAAGCCGCGGCTTGCCAAGCACGCCGAGGGCAGGTAGGCAGAGCCCCGCGTTCCCAGCGCGCAATCCCGGGCACGCTCAAGCTGGAAAAAGCCATCGCAGCCCTCCAGCTCCAGCCACTCCCCACGGCAGAGGCGTGTGGAAAGGCTCACGAGCAGCTTCTGCTCACAGCGGGGCCCTTCCCCTTCCACCCTGGTGCTTGCAAAAAGAAAAGCGCAGCTCTAACGCACGCTGACTCTTATCAAGTGCCCAAACTGTTCAGGCCAGAAGGATGAAAATCACAGATTACCAGGGACTAAACCCAAAATTTCTTGTGTCACAAAGTTCCTTCCCTTTACAGCGGCTTAATCACCGCTCAACACTCATGTAGAAAAACAAAATTCGAAGCTCTCTCTGCCTAGAAGTGCAGCTTTCAGGGCGGTTCAGGGGATCAAGCAGTGAAGCTAATTTAGATGCAAACTCCAACCACTCATCCTGCCTGGTATAGCCACTCCTGGGTAAGCTGCAAGCTCATGGTGCTCACCGACACTGGGGCATGATTTTAAGAAAGCCTCTACCCGATCTGCTAAAAATACAGAGAATGTTGTGCAGATTTAGTTTGCCGAGCCTGTTCAGTAGCCACAGCGCCCTGAAACCCTCAAGCAGCACATCTAAGAAAGCCTGGGGAAAATAACCTCCCTCTGATAAGCCAACCCACTGTCCTTATGGAGTGGCAAACACAGATCAAACAGTGGAATACACAGAGGGAAGCAGAGGTTGCTCCTTCAGACCTCACTTTGGCATTCCTGCCTTAGAGATATTTTGATCAGAATTTTCCAAATACCTCGTCTTTCAGAACTTTTTGTTGTGTTTTGTTCGGTTTGTTGTTTGGTTTTTTTAAACGGCATCCCTTCAGAGCTGGATTTGTCATGAAGGGATCCGTAATATAGAACCAAGGTCAAATTTCTGAGAAATATTTTTAATACAAAAAAAAAAAATCAAGGGCTTAATTTCAAAAATGTAAATGAGACGTTTCCATCTTTTTTTATGCCTCCCAAAAGCAAAGCAAGAAGAGTCTTCTTTACTGAAACATGTTGGCAAATCGAGCTGCACAAATTCGTACGATGTTTCTGTCAACACAAATACACATTAGTACTATTTCTTTTCCTCCTCAAGACCTTTTAATTTGGAGCGGGGTGGGGGGGAACGAAACTCATCTTGCCTACAGACACGAAGAAGATGTCAACGCCTCTCAAGCCCATAAGCAGCAACTGCTGGGTCCCCCATGCCGCAGGGACGCGGCGTGGTGCCCGCAACGGGTGAGAGGGAGGAGGGAGTGTTTCCCGCAGCATCCAGGTGAGCACCCAGTCCGGGGGCTCTGCACCAATGGTATGGACGGGATGCAGGCACAAAACCCCACACAGGTATAAAGTATTTACTCTGCCCTGGTGAGACCACATGACTGTTGTGTCCAGTTCTGGGCTCCTCAGTTCCAGAAGGACCCAGAACTGCTGGAGAGAGTCCAGCGCAGAGCCCCAGAGATGCTGAAGGGAGGGGAACATCTCCCTGCTGGGGAAAGGCTGAGGGAGCTGGGGCTCTGGAGCTGGGAGAGAAGGAGACTGAGGGGGGACCTCAGTCCTGGTTAGAAATACGGAAAGGGCGAGTGTCGGGAGGATGGAGCCAGACTCTGCTCGATGGCACCAGGGACAGGACAAGGGGTAACGGGTGTGAGCTGGAACACAGGAGGTGCCACTGGAATCTGAGGAGGAACTTGTTTGCAGTGAGGGTGCCAGAGCCTGGCCCAGGCTGCCCAGGGAGGTTGTGGAGTCTCCTTCTCTGGAGACGTTTCAAACCCGCCTGGACGAGTTTCTGTGGGACTTGGTCTGGGTGATCCTGCTCTGACAATGGGGGGATTGGACTAGATGATCTTTCGAGGTCCCTTCCAATCCCTGACATTCGGTGAATCTGTGAATTGCCCATACGTGCCCTCTCCCCTCCTGCTGCTTTGCCCACAATACCCAGGTCCCGGAGAAGCAGATGGAACCTCACGATGGGGTGACAGTCAAGCTGGTAGGAAGCACCAGCAACTAGGAACCCTTGCCACAGAAGGAATTACAAGCAGCCAAGTTCCAAAGAGGAAAGAAGAGTTATTACAGCCACTTATTAAGTCCAGGTAGGCTCGTAAGCAATAGACTCCAATGTTTTGGGAGAGAAATGCAAAGATCTGGGCTCATCCAGCCCTAGAGATGCCTTCAAAGTGTGGAAAGCAAACACAGAGATCTTCAGTGTTCCTCAAGCAGGACCCTGAACACCCCCAGCAAGGAGGGCACGGTCTTTTAAAGGAAGGACACGGCGAGTTGGGCACAGGGAGCCCAGCAGCATCCTTTGCACTGCTGAAGCATCGAGGGCATCGCATTGTGCCTGGGGGACACTCCTGAACAGAGCCCGAGCTGCTCCCCTCCCTGAACGTTCAGGAACTCTTCACTCCAACTTTTGGCACTCCACTACCCAAAACTCCAGCAAGCAAGGCAAGACCAGCAGCAGCAGGACTTGACTCGACACTTCCCCATGAAGGGGCCAGCCCCATTCACCTCTGGCTTCCCAGCAAGCTGCAGGACAGGGAGCTGGTGGAAAGCCGCCCCTGCCACAGCCAGCCCCACACAAACTTCATCCAAAGCCTCCCCCGAGGAGAGGGAGCTGCACAGCCAGCACCTCTGTGTGCAACCCCCCTCCTCACAGCCCCCTTCCCCTTTCCCTCCCCCTAAACCCGCTCTCAGGCCCCGTCTTCCCGAACAATCTCGCCGCGGGCTGCTTTTGTAAGCCTCCAGCCCCAAAAGAAAAATGATGGGTTTGAACTCTTAACCCCGCCCCAGAAAAAGGCTGGAATTAAAAGGGGTTTATGACTAAGTATGCAGATGGGAATACTGTAATAACAACAGGCGAAATGTTTGCCCAGCAGTTCTGGGCTGGTTTCGGAGGGAGGGAGGGAGAGAGGGAGAGAGAGAGAGAGAGGGAGGGAGAGTGGGGACGGGGCGGCTTCTGGCCGGAGGATGACGGCACGGAGAAAGAATTTGGCGGCTGGGAGGGAAGGGAGGTTGCTGATAAATGCTGGGGCAGAGGCAAGGAGGGGGGCCAGGACCCGCACGCCGCATGGCTGGCACTTCAGGAGGGCTGGCTGCGGTGCTGCGCGGGCTGGCCGGCTGACAAAGGCAGCACTGCGGAGAAGGCAAGCAGGGGTAGGGGGAGATGGCTGGAGCGCTCAGCCCTCATCACGCGTCTTGTGAGACACTGTTGCACTCGATGAGGTTGGGACGCAAAATCGAGAAGGTATCAAAGCAGACGGCAGTGCTTGCCCACACTCCAAATCCCTTCTGATGGCACAGCCCCATGCACACAGGCTCCTGCCAAGCGGGAAGCCCCAGAGCCGCAAACAAGTGGCTAATTTTTACCAGCCCTGAGACTCCAACTCTGCTGAGAAGGTGGTGAAATGTCAGTGCCTAAGTCACCTCGGAAGGCATTTTCAGGACATCACCTTCCTCTTTTAGCACCAGGCTGCAGAGAGGCCGCTCAAGTGGGAGGCTCAGGCGAGGGGAGACCCAAATCTCAGCCACCGTCCCGCAGGAGTTACTCCATCACTGGCTTAACCCTTCTGCAGGAGGGAAGAGTCCTGCACAGCCTTGCTCCCCTCTTGCCTCCTCTGTAGCGGAACAGCCTGGTGAGGCACCTCGACAGCTTCCTGATACTCAACAAGAAGTTACCTCGACAGCACTCAGCAGAGCCCCAAACCCCCTCTCTGTCACTGTCCCAAGCCGGGCTGTCCACAGGTACCCAGTCCACAGGAGAGGTTTGCTCCATAGCTCACAAGGGATGCAAGTCCCTGATTGTACCAAACCAGCACCTTCCTGTTCTCCTCAGCTCTCCACGAGGTACCTGCAAACTTCCTACAAGGCAAAAACCACGTGCCCAGCAACGCATCTGGCTTAGCAGGCGCAGGCCAGAAAGCCACCAAGCTCTCAAATCCTGCAAGTCACCAGGACCCACAGGAGAGAAATTCACGTGCAGCACATGGAAAAGAGCCACAAAACCACAAACCTCCCCATGCCCCCAGAGGAGCCACAATATGGAACCACTTCTGAGTGATGCTCCTTCCCCTCCACGCTCGCCAGGCACAGCCCAGCCTGATGCAAGAGCAGCCCTTTGCCAAACCAAGTGCCTCGCAGGGGTACAATGTTCAGATGGGTGGGAACACGCCCCCGCTGCTTCCCTGCAGGGGTGAGGAGGTAAAACCACACGCAAAAAAAATTCACGACACCATTCGCAAGCCAGGAACTCCAGGAGGCTTCCTAGTTTGCAACGCGGGGCATTTCCAAGCATGTCTCACACCCACCTTTGCCCATCGGGGATCTCAAAAGTTTGCAGCATCAGCGTGTGGAGTTTTGACTTGACTGTGGCCACCTCCTGCTGACCTGCTGCATTGAGCAGAGAGTGCTGGAAGAAACCTGGGGTGGTAAAAGGTCTCTCGTCACCGCAATCCTCCTCTGCGTCTGACCCGTTGCATTTATGAAGGGAAACGTAGCAGGCCTACAGCAAGTGCGTGACAAGCAAGCGGACCCCTCGAACTGCAGCGCCCGTTACTGCCCCTGCCAGCAACACAGCACAGGAGACGGGAAAAAAAAGGAAGCCGCCGAGATGGCTCTTCTTAACAAGAAAGGAGATCTTTCTGCTTCTCAAATGTCTCTGTAAAGACATTTCGGACTGTTTGAGGGGTCAGGAAAGATGTTCGCACTGCAAGGGGCAACAGGGGAGACACAGGCTCCGGTCCCTTCAAGCAGCACACGCTGCAGCAGCCTGCAGCGGCCGCGAGCCGCACAAATGCACAGCTCCCTTGGCGGCAGCGCGAGCCGACACGCCAGGAAGCACTCGGATCAGGTAATGGAGGGTGTAGGAGACTTGAGATGATTCCTGTGAGTCAGACGAGCTGGCCAGAGCCCAGCTGGGCGAGCTCTGCAAAACCAGCAAACAAAAGAGGGCAAAACCTGGACCTTCCCAGCCCCTTCCTGCTGCCTCCAAGATGACCCCGGTGAGCGGCCCCAGCAGCGGGCTCGATGAGAGCAGCCAGAGCCCCAGGGAATGCTACAGACAGAGCTGTGGACAGAGATTCAACCTGCTTTGCCTTGGGGTGAGCTGGTTGCCCCAGCTTCCTGGTCAGTAATTGCTGAGCAGTTTGGCTTCTCCTCCACCAAGAGGAGACAACGTTGCTCTTGCTCATTTAAGCTGTAAGTAGCATCTCTCCACACGCAAACTGAACCCATGAGGTCCCCTCCTCTCACCCACAGCTTCCAGGGCTCTTCCCAGGATTTAAGGACCAAGGGCTCCTTTGCAAGCTCTTTCCTGACAGCAGTATTTCCCCTCCTTGCCCCATCACACACTCACACCTCAGCAGCCAGGCACAGAGATGGTCTATACAAGGGATATTCATATCTCCCAGCCAACAGGGTGGTCCTGAGCAGGCGAAGCCACCAGCCCTGCCTCACACCACATCCCTGGAGCTTGCTCCAGAGGCTTTAGCAGACAACACGTTATGGGAGGCTGCAGCCACTTGCCTGCACCAGGAGAATCCCCTTAGGAGACCAAGAGGAAGGTCCTTATTTACAGGCAAGATGATCCAGGAGTGAAGCAGAGCCCTGGGCCAGCACATCTCTGCAGGATCCCAGCACTCTTGAGGAGCAGCCCACAACAAAGGGCATCACGCATCTCCCAGAGACCTCCTCTCCCCAGAGGCGTGAGATCCTTACACTCCAACCTCTGTCAAACTTGGTGCTAACAGCCAACCCAGCTTCCATAAAAGCCCCACAAAATCTCTGCCATCCTTTCTTCATTTGAGACTTCAAGACGTTCCTGTTGTCATTATTTTTCATTAAAAAAAAGGAAAGAAGGTGAACGGTGAGGAGGACATCTGGAAGAGGGATAAATACCCATCAGGAGTCATCCCAATTCTGACAGCTGAATGAGTTAGACAAGTGCTAACGAACAAACAAGCTAAATTGCTCCCTTCCCTTCCTGACAGGCTGAACCAAGTCTCCTGAGCACCCTGAATGCCAGCTCCGCTAACGGTCCCTTCTCAGCTCTTGGTAGCAGCGAGAAGCCCAACGCAGGCAGCTGCTCAGTTAAACCGGCCTGCACACGCTGCTCACTAGGTACAGGGTGGTCTCTCACATCACCCCCTGCTCCCCTGTACCCTCACCCAGGTACCACCCATTGCCCCAAGGGGAGCCCTGAAGCTCGTGGAGATAGAAGCGCAAACCAAGCCCAGACCAAGCCACCTTCCTTGGTGAGATGAAAGATCAAGCCAGGACAACACCATCTTTAGCAATAGATGAGGGCCCAGGACCACGCACCTCTTTTTTCTAGGGCAAAGCCATTCCAACAGCGAGGTGGTGCAGGCGGGTCAGCAGCCTGCACTCCTCTGACCCCTAACTGCCCCATAGCCCCTTCCTTCCCCTGCTCCTGATGGGAGGCGCGCCCAGTGCTAAATACTGAAGCTAATTCCATCTGGCCCTTCTTCCCTGCAACTATTGTCGCTAAAAATTTATCCGCTTTCTGCCAAAAAAATACATAATCAAATAATAACGCTACAACTCCCCTCTGCCCTTCAAAGGAAAAGCAGCTCGGCTCTTTACCCAGGGAGGGGGAGAAGAATTTAAACACGAGTCGTCCCCCCCACATCTACCCAGCACTGCCCCACTCCTCCTCCTCCTGCAAGGACTTTCACACAGCCCTGTCCCGTCAGCCTGTCTGTGGCGTTTGATTCCTGTCTGTCACTAAGTGATGAGGACAAAGGGTGAGGAGTCAGGAAAAGGTCTGAGCTACTTTGTTCATCGTCTGGATACGAACTTTGGATGAACTCCGTGGGGAAAGAGAAAAGCTGCATGGTGTGGGACGCACCGTGCATAGAGCTCTCTCTCCTCAAAAAAAAAAAAAAAAAAAAAAAAAAAAAAGAAAAGAGAGGCTTGAACAAGGGGAAGGGGTGGGAGGGAAAGGGAGACGAGAAGAGAGCATTCCCCATCCCCATGGCGGCAGGCAGTCCTGAGAGCTCCCTGCTCCGAGGAGACAGAAGGATATTCAAACCGCCTTCCCAGGAGGCATGTCCAATAAAGCAGGATGCCAGCACAGCCTTTTCTCAAACAAATGTGTTAGTGGCGGGCCAGGGGCCAGCCACAAGGGCTTGCTTTTTAAAGCAACCAAATGGGAATTTCCTAATAAAATACAATTTCAAAAAGAAAAAGCAAAAGCAAAGCCCCACCACGGCACGGTTAAAGGGAAGCTCGCTGGCAGCAAGAAGTTATCTTATGCACAGACCACTCTGGAAGCACGGGAAGATGAAATATAGCACAGGACGGGGGGTTTTGGGAACACAAGTGAGGCCAGGGCGCTGAAACACCTCCTGGCACCTACCTGCATGAGCTGGGGTAGACGACTGCCCAGAGCAGGGTTACAAACCAGGGTGAAGCTTTATAACCACCATTTCTGCTGTGCTGAATAAGGGAAGAGGCTCACCCCGTCCTGCAACGGAGGCAGTTTCCCTCATTCTGACCTCGGGGACCTGGAAAAGCCACCGCAGGGCACGCTTAGCTCCTTCTCTACACTCTGCTTTTGAGAACAAAGCCAAACGAGTTTGCAACTGGAAAGCCCTGCGGTAGTCTTGCAAACATTAATTTAACCAGCCCCTCCTGGGTACCGCAAACTTTCTCCCACGTGGCTCTTGCCAAGCAGCTCAGCTGCCCGCGCTGAGCTGGGACAGAGCCGCGGACCATGGGCAAAGCCCACGCGTATGCCATGCAGGGAAACGATTGCAATTGTACGTGCAATTCTGTGGCGTTCGCGAGAGACCTGCTGGGCGCTGGAGGTGCCCCAGATGAACCACCCCACCGTGCTGCACCAGCATTACCCACTGAACACGGGAGGGGAGCCGTGGGCCAGCTGTGGACACAGGTCTGGCTCTGCCACCTTGGAAGGCACAAGTGGTTGAAAACCCAAAGGTCACGCTGGAGGCTTGACCACCACCAGCCTTCCCAGCATATCCCTGTGGAGTGGATGAACTTACTCTTCAGGATAGGGAATTCTACATAAAATAGAGATTAAGGGTGTTACAAAACCCAGGCGAGCACCTGGAAGTAATCCTCTAGAACATGCCAGAGACTGGATCCCTTGTCTCTCTACTGGCCACCAGCAAACAGAAAACCAACTCTGTACGAGAAAACTCTGCCAGCCACATGACCACAAGAGCACTGCATTCTGCAGGCACCTCCTCAACCTGGCACACCCTCCCCTTCAAGGTGGGAGAAACTCTGTGCCTCGCACGGTGGCCAACTTAGGAGATAGAGCTGCAGGGATGGTCATGGGAACTGCTGATCCCAGCTCCAGTCTGGCCCCTCCACTTGGGAAGATGGTTACTCACCACCAGGACTCTTGGAAGCGGAAAAGATCAAAGCTGGGCTTCACTGACCCAGAGTTATGTACAGCCTCAGGCCTCCCTAGATCTGCCTGCTGTGCACCAAGACAACGACCAGGTGAAAAAAAAAAAGGAGGAGGAAGGAGAAGGAAGCCCATTTCTGCAGGGAAACAACCCACCCGCCCATGGAGGCTGGGCAGGTAGGGCAGACAGCAGCCACCATCACATTCTGGAGAAGCACATGTTAAGAGGTAACTCAGGCATCTCCATGGCACTGCCCAAGACCTCCAACAGAGAAACTTTTATCTCATCCAAGCACGGCCAGTCCCTGGGGACTGCCTCTAAAGTACACAGCAGAGCATGCCAGGACAAATCGACTCCACAGAGGAAGACTCGGCACACTTGGAGAAGTTTGTTCCACCATTCGCTACGTAAAGTCCAAAGAAGCTCCTGTGGCAGTGGGAGGGACCCATCCAGAGCAGCCCAGTCAAAGCAGCCTGGAGCTTGATGCAACAAGCTCCTCACAGGGAGGATCAGACAGAAGGAGAAGTGGGGAAAAAAATGGATGTCAGTTGGATTGGTCAGTAATGGCATTTGCAAAAGGTGGGAGCTCAGGGAGGAGATGCTGGTGCTGCTGGATTCAGGGCTGTTAGAACAGCAAGTAAGAGGAACCCAGGGAAAAAGAGGGGGCTGGGAGAAGAGAAGGTAGAAGAAAACAAATCTCCTTTATTATTGCCTGAAACCCAAGGAGACTGATTAAAGCAAACAGCCCCCTGCCCCTTCCAAAGGGTTGTCTCGTCTGCTTCCTAAACCTGATTCCCATTTGTCTCTATATGGTTCTCATTTGCTCTTCACTTAGGTCTCCTCCACACTCCTCCCCGAGCCAAAGAGAGTCCTCTGGAGATGGGCTTCCCCAGGGAGCCAGCGAGGGCAACCGCTGATCGGGGTCAGACCCAGCGCCCGCGCTGCACAGAGGGAGGAGATGTGGCAAGAGGAAGGCAGCAGGTGCTGACTACGTGCAGCAAGCAAGAGGCCGAGGAGATGCTTGGGAAGAGCTGTTTGAGGAAGGAGAGCTTCGCTATCCAGGGGTGCTGGTGGGAGCCTGCCTATCTCTGGGGTAGTGGATCCGGTATCTCCAAAGGGTGAAACAAAAGCAAATAAAAGCAACAGGGACTAGGAAGAGGGGATGCAGAATAAGCAGAGAACCACTGTCACAAGCTGCTTCCCTCTTCATTGGCAGAAGGCATCCCAATGAAACAGGAGCTCCTTTTAAGCACAAACCACGAGGACCTCTCCTAATTGCGCCGCTCCTTTCTCAACTGCAGCCCACGTCCGCTGCAGCAGGTCTGTCTGCCGCCCCTGCCCGCAGCCGCACGCCTCGGCACGCAGGACCGGCATATTCCACCAGCCGTGCCCGCAGCCCCCAGCCGGGTGTTGGGTCTGGAAGCACCACGCTGTCACTGCCATCCCAGCACCCGCCTTCTGCTCTGGCCCCTGGCTCTCAGCCCCTCGAGGACCCAGCCAGCCGGGCATGCTGCCTTTGCCAAATAACATTTCCAAGGCCTGAACCAAATATGTCAGAAAAAGGGAAATAAAAATCCGTCCTTCCACCTTCGTAGACTTTGCCACCTGCCTCAAGAGCGTGAGAAGACCAGAGAGCTCCCCTACCACTGCCCTTTGCCCTGTCTTATCTCCTTTCGTATTGTTGGTGGGTTTTTCACAGCAAACAATCCACATTCACCTTTGGGATAGACTCCTTCAAGCTCCAGCCAGGCCATCGTGCTGCTGCATACGCCATCCTACCTCCAAGCCCCTGTGGCTTTCTAGACCTAGATGCAGAAAAGCCATTTCTAAGAAGAAAGCCCAGCCTAGACACGCGCTGCAAACCTCTCCAAACGGAAACACTGCACGCTTTGCCACAGTAAAAAACAACCAAGTGCCCGCTGCCCAGACCTGGCTGCCCGACAGAAACCAAGCAGGGTCTGAGCTCTCCACAGTCAGGGCCATCCCCACATCTACCCAACATCAGAGCAAGCTCCAGCCGGTTGCACAGGTACCATCACGACATATAATGTTGTTTTCCTGCTCCTGCTGGCTGCTTACATAGAGGACGTGGTACCCATGGGCTGCTCTCCCTGCTCCCTCCTGCCCGTGAGGAAAGCAGAGACCCTTGACCTTCTCCGCCGCATCCCCCCAGCCCCTCGGTAGCTTAAGCAGCCCAGGTGCGCAAATGTTACCCAATGCCCTTGCCAGGCGGAAAGTAAATTCCACCAAACCAGGGAAATGCCAGCTGCAGTCAGACCCCAGGATGTGCAAATAGCAGCCGGGGACCTTCGGGAGGGGAACAACCTGGGCCTAGGCGCTCCTAACGATAATCCATCTCAGGACGCCCTCTCCAGAAGCTCCTGGAGCAGAGGAAGGATGCTAATTTGACTATTTGAGGAAGTGCACAAACCCCCCCCCCAAAAAACTCAATAAAAATAAATTAACTGTTTGCTATTGTGCTAAATGACCTTTTCAGCCACTTGGGGACAGAATTGCACTGGGGCTCTGGAGCTACAGCGGGCGCTGCTCGCTCCCTGCTCCCATGCTCGATGCTTGGTGCATTCAAGGGCTCCATGCCCCGCTAGGCACCTCTGCACACCCACCGAAGGAGCCGAGGAACAGACTCTTCAGAAAAACCTGCATGAAGGAGGGAGAAGCGGCGGTCTGCTGAGAGCTCCTTCAGAGGGTTTTGCTTCACATTGCCAAAAGCGTAAATCAAGGAATCGCTCCGCGGGTTTTTTCTCCATTAGCAAAGGAGATTGCAACTCCCCTTCTCACCACCGATACTGATCGACGCTTCACATCTGCTGACCAGATCTAACAGCCAGGATTTTCCGGGGGAATAATACGTTTTGCCGAAAACACCATTCCTGCCACCTGCTCCCCGCTCCAGACACACCACGGCACCAGGAGCAGGGCCACGGCCGGCTCCTCGCTCTCCGCAGGCACACAGACAGCCCGCCGCAGCAGCCAGAAGCTTGGTAAATTCCTCTCAGAAATAAAGAGGTGACCCCTTGCAAAGCAAGGGTCACACACCCTTCACAGAACACCACCTCCACCAGGGCGGTGAAGCACGTCCCGCTGCCTGCGCCTTCCCTACACAACAGCAAAGGCTCTTCTGGAAAGCACAAGCTTCACACAAAACATGCCGGGGAGGAGACTGTTCTGTGCTGTGAAGTCAGGATTGGCGGCTGCAACTTCTCCCAACTAGTTTCTTTTACCCTGTGAACCGTGCCTTTTGTCTAGAGTAATCGTATTATTGCAAACGATTGCAGTAGCATTATTGCAGTAATAATTTTGCGGCTAAACAACCCCCTTCCCACACGAAAAAGACTTAAGTTAAAACACTTGCAACCTTTTAAGATTAGAGACTGAGTTCACAGCCCAATTCAACCCTCGGAGCCAGAGACCAATCCATCCAGAGGCTCCAGGTATTGTATCATTGTCACCAGAGAATCACTGCACAGGGGGGAAAAAAAAATAATAAAAAAAGATGTGTGTAAACAAACAAACGTACACCCACCGGCAGCTCGGGCTGTGAAACATGAACGTTGAAATTAGAAAGGCACGTTTCGGAGAGTTATGGGCAGATTCGCTTTCATTTTGTCTCCAGCTTTGCAAATACCAAATGTCAAAGGAAAGAGTTGTGCTGAATACAGAGAGAAAAATCCGAACACTGCGGAGACGTGTCCAGGATGGGGACCCCAGGAGCTGGAGAAGGAGCAGAGACCAGCAACGAACACTTTGCAACTGGAAGGGTATTTTTGCCTGTTAACCTGCCACTGCTAATTCTGCTAATCGACATCACTCTGGAATTTGAAAATGTTATCCAACCAGGAGAGAAACTTGATTTTCCTCTTCGGATAACGAGGACAGGCAGGCAAGCCAGGCTGGGCCAAATGTGGCGTTACAAAACGCTGCCTGCGAAACCGAAAATGGGGACGTGGAAACGGAGAGCTGAGTTTCTGGGCTTGCACTCAGGCAAGAAACAAAAAAAAAAATATCCAGCCACCAGCACTTACATGGGCTGATCCCACTTGCAAAGGCAGCCCCACTTGTTCTACCTGAAGTAAAATGGCAAAGTTATCATTTCAGACTGGAGCGGCTCCTCACTGCACTGGCTGTTCCAAGGGGTTTTCAGTTGATTGGTATATTTACAATAAATAAATAGAGTGGGAAACAGCTCGTCAGCTTAGGTCATGCAAAAAAAATAATATTTGGGGTAAAGCTTCTCCTATAAATAAAAGGCTGGGCAGGGAGACGACTGTGACAATGTGCTGCTCGCTCAAGGCGTCCGAGGAGATTTCTATTAGCTGTGCCAGCGACCTCCCCAAGACACCGAGGAGCAGCGACAGCACAGCACTGCTCCGCAGGCACCGCAGCACCGTGGAGGGGACGGCTGCCGGGGAATCGCTTCTCCTGCCGCCTCGCCTCTGCCACCAGGAAAAGGAGCTTTCTGCTCCAGCTTCAAAAAATAGATACATACACACACACATACACGCACAGAGGGGCAGGGCTCACAAACAAGAGCAAGAGATTTAATCCCCTCAGTGCTTTTATTTTTTTTTCCTTTTATCCTTTTTAGATCGACACAGCTCCAAATCAAGATTTCCAGCCCAACCAATCCACCAGCACCGAGAGAAAGCATCACCCGAGTCCCTCGCCAGCCCCGCCGCCGGCCTGACAACGCCACGCTTTAATGTATTCAAGCCCACAGCCTCCTCAGGCCACGGCTTTCTGTAATTTATCCCCATACCGCCCGCCACCTCGTATTATTTAAGTTGCCGGGAGACTCAACACCTCCAAGAGAGTTTTCAGCAGAAGCTGCCGACCGCCCAGCCGGCGAAATCATCATTTTGGGTTTCAAATGAGGTTCCCAGCAGATGCTCCCCAAAGGTGACATGGCGAGAGGAGGGATTTCAAAGAAAAGCCCCTGACGCGGCTGCCTCTGGAGCACGCTGGGGAGGTGACAACCTGCAGAGCACACGCAGCACCTACCAACACCCGGCCCACCCAAAAAGCAGGAGTGCTCCGGTGAAGGGTACAGCCCCGGCAGCCAGGACCCACTGGCAGCACCGAGGTGCCACGGGTGCCCCCAAGGGCCAGGCACTGCTCACAAACAGCTTTTCCCACCATAGGGAACACTTGCCGGCCCAACTAGAGTGGAATCATCTCTGAGTGGACGTTCGGGGAAAGCAAAGGACGCAGATTGAGGTTGGTTTATTAGATTACGGACAGCCCCATGCAAATAGGGCCATATTGATCCAGCCTGCAAACACCTGGCTGGGAATACAAGCAGCCCCTGAGTATACAGAAGCTGCTGGAGATTATTAACCAGATCCAGCGCTGTAAATCACATTACCTCCCTCCAAACCCCAACCCAGCACCGAGCCGCCCCTGCGCTAGGTGCTGTACAGCACACAGCTTTGCAGGGCAAAGGGAGCATCACTTCTCCATGCCTGGTACCCAAAAGCTCAAAGATGTAGCCCAAAAGCATCGAGCCTGGCAGAGGCATCCTGCTCTTGGGGCCGTGGAGCCAAGACTGTGCAGCCCATCTCCCCCCAAGAACCTCCAAAGCACAGTACGTGTTACCAGGAGGGTGAAACTCGCTCTGTAAGAAACCTCTATAGGAATGCAAGGCAGGAATTAAAAAATAAATTAAAATAATAATTAGAAAAAAAGTTGGAAAGATGGGAAAAAGAAAACACCCAGTGGGAGCAGGGGGTGAGTTGGTGTCTGAAGATGCGGTATCTGATATTTTGCACCTCTCCAGGGCAAACAGAACAGGCTCTCCTGCCTCTCAAAGCACCCCGACTCCATGCCCAGGAAGGAAAAAGAAGTAGTAGCTAAATGCTTCACAGCAGATTTCTAAGAGGTCATGAAACTCTTTGCAGAGCTACGTTAGCAGAGAAGGCAGCAGCGGCTCCCTGATTAAAGGAGGAACTGGGGAACAAGGTGCTGAACCAAAGGCAGAGGTATTCCTCCCTTGTCTCCACCAAAATCCCCACCTCTGATTCAGCAGAAGCAGCAGCAGCAGCACAGGCGAGCATATCTCACTGCAAACAAAACCATTTACATTTAAACCACCACCCTACCCCCCCTAAAGAATTGCTGCATGCAGTAATTTCCTTGTGACGGGAGAGAAGAAAAAAAACCAACACAAACCCAACCAACAACAAAAAAAAGCCACGATGAAATTGTCTCAGAGTTTCTCTGTGTTTTGTTTACAGCCACTGCCCTCAAAGCCAGGGCCGGCACGCAGCACGCAAGCCTGCTCACAGGAACAAATCCAGCATTTGAGAGCATTTAGAAAACCTCTGCTCACAGCCAGCCAGCGCTCCAAGGGGGAAATCCCTTTGCAGGTCTCAAATAAAGGAACTTGAACCATTTTTCCCCGGAGAAATTTAAGCCTGAAAGATCTTCCGAGTTTCTCGTTTGGAGCTATACAAGGCCCAATAACAAGATCTCTTCCCCTGGACTCACCCACAAGACTTCGACCGCTGCCAAGACCATGCAGAGGTGAGGGGAGATGGATCAGTGAGAGACCCGTGGCAGTGGGGAAGACGCCTGATATTCACAGCAGAGGATGCTCTGGTTAGCTGTTATTTACACACGCATCTGGTTAATATAGATACTTTTCCAGCGCGCATTAATTGAATACAAAGATTCCTTCTCCTCTGTCTCTTGTTATAGCAGGCGGCATCCAAAGATGCTGGCACGGCACCTTCCCGGCGCCCTCCTTCCCCAAACCCAAGCACCCAACGACCACTGCTCCCCCAAACCTGGTGCAAGCAAAGGCTGGGAAAGTCAGGAGCAGGAGGATGAGCTCATCCATCCTCCAAGGAGCAAACAGATGGGGCAGGGAGCGATGGAACCCAGCAGAACCCCCACGAGCATCCTCCTGGTCTGCTGCATGCAAGCACAGCAAAGTTGACTTGACATCAGGCACCCACAAAAAACAAGCCTTGAAACCGAACCCAACGGGCTTGCTCCTGTACTCCCCAAATTTTGGGGAGTCCCTCAGGAGCAGTAAAGCTGGGCCAGAGCCAGGCCTGGTTTCTCTGCTTTGCTGGCAGGGCCGAGGGGGAGAAGATGGGCTGAAGAGCAGCTCCGTGCTTCCCACCTCCTTCCCTGGAGGATTGCAGGAGGCCAATTTTGATTAAACTAATTAAGCCTGCTCCATTCAAAGAGCTCCAACCACATGCTACCAAGGGAGAGGGGAAAAAAAAAAAAAATTTAAAAGGCAAAGTAAAAAGAGAAATCTGCCTGCGAGCACGCTCCTCCAAAGCTGTTCATCCCCAGCAGAACCCTGATAGACAATGCCACACTGCAAGAGGAAAGCCCAGGAGGACTCGCTGCAGTGACACTGGTCCAACCCAGAAGACACTGCTCCTTCCAGCCACCAGGACCTACTGGGACACCCATTCCCACCAGGGTGACTGGTTTCCGTTCCCTCCCAGTCAGTCCGCAGAAGTGGCTGCTCCTCTTGCAGTAGTAACACAGCCCTCCACCGAGCCATGGTCTCCCAGATGCTGCCTCCCCTCTGAAACCATCCCTATCTACCAGCCCTGGGGACATTCCCTTCCCTCCTCTTCCATGAGCATATCGGGTTTCTGGAAGCAATTTCATTGTGAGCTGCAAAGAGGCTTCTTGGGCAGTGCCGGACAGCTGGAGAACCTGCTCTCCCAAAATGTTTCGCTTCCCCCCAGGGCAGCCACAGCAAGGACCTTGGCAGACTCTGCCCCTGTAAGCAGCCTGCCCAGCTGAGAGAGAGAGAAGTATCACTTTTGCCTTCAAAGCCTTTCAGCTGCAGGGGAAAAAATAAGATAAATAAATATGAAAGCAAAGGAGAGAAGCTGGGCAAGGGCTGGACCTGTAGAGACCCGAGCAGGGACCCTGATCCTCCACGAGTGCTTTCATTATGAGCTTTTGCAGAAGAAGAATGAAGCACCTTAGGTGCACGAATCACACTGAAATTCAAATTGGGGTGTTCAACTCTCCTCTGCACCTTGGGAAACCTCTGTGGAAATTCAGGATATGAAGAAGGGCTGAGGGGAAGGAAAGCAAGCTGCCCCATCCTGCCATGCAAAAAAAAGAAACTTTGTCCCAGGGGCCTTGGGTTTGCCAGCGAACCCCACTTACAGCTCCGCCTCGCACCCCAAAAACATCACATCAAGGCTGCCCCTCTTCTCCCCACGCTGCTCTCGGTGGGGTGGGGAAGGAAAGGGAGGGAGGAAGAAAGAAAGAAAGAAACCCCCTATCGTAATTGCTATATTAAAGAGAACTAGCAGGCAAGAATAATAAGAGAGGTGTCAGAAGTGAAATACAGTAACAGACATTAAAAAAAAAAGAGACTACAGTTCTGTGATGGGGGTGTTAATTGAACACAGAGCTGGAGAGAACAAAGGGGTGTTAAGGAAGAAAAGAAGGGGATAAAAAAATAAAATCCTACCTCCTCCAAAGATCTGATCTGAGTTCAGTTTGGTGAAGATAATGCACAGGGAAAGGTAGCTAACAGGCACCTCGTACAGCTATTATGTTCTAAATTTTTTTTAAAAAGCCAACAAACCCATTATTCAACAACAATTGCACAGCTAATCAGTGCTGTCTATAAATATTCCCCTTCGTAAATCCCCCCCCCCCCGCTTTATCAGTGGCACATACGTTTTTCTTTTAAACCCGAATTCCTTCAACACAGAAGGGCAAGGGGAGCAAGATAAAAAATTATCAAGGGACTGCAAATACAAAGTCAGGGTCTTTTTAAGAAGCAGATTTTGCCCGATGCCCTCACCTCCCCCAAAAGAGCCGAGAAAGTGAAACGATAGGAAAAGCTCTTAAGGAGGAGGAATCAGATTAAATGGTCATATATCCTGCGCTCAGCCTCTCCCCGCCGGTTCCCCGCCGAACGAGATGGGAGTTGGGAAAGGCTCACAGCTGAAATAGATGCTGCTGCATTTTGACAGCAGATATTTTCCAGTTTGCCATCCAAGGACCCCACGTCTGCGTACGTCTTGCCTGATTCTTCTGCTTAGCTATTCTGTTCATGTAGAGAACAGCTTAAAAAAAACAACCACATACCAAGAGAAAGAAAAAAAAAAAAAACCAAGACAGGGAAAAAAAACATAGAAGGAAAAAAAAAACCGCCATAAAGACAGAGCCCCTACCCCTGCCTGCAAACTTTTTCTAAATCAGCAATGCAATTTCCGATTGCAATCCCTATTGACCGAGGAATCAATTGTATTTAGGACAATGCCTCCTATTTCCATAATCATTATTCCAAAAACCCAGCCAGCCATTTGAAGGAGATCCTGCCCCTTCCCTCACAACAAAGCGCCCAACAGCAAGTGAGAACACACCGAATGAACGCCGACAACTTACACGGAGATTTAAGAGGCGATTTCCAACCCCCCCCCCCCCAACATTCTCCCACTGGATCAAACCTCTCAACTTTTGCTACTTTTAAACAGACGCCACCCCAAAAGAAACAGAAAAAAGAAACAAAAGATAACACACTGCGCTCTTTTACACTTATATATATAATTATTTTCTGAACTGTTTTTAAATGCTTTACAAACAAATGAAGAGCTCAAGTGCAAAAGGGAACTCTTTGGCTAATACAGACGACCTGTTTTTCTAAGAACTTTATGGACACTTTGGGTTTGCTTGAGACAACGTTACTGCTATGAAATATTAGCCATAACGTTGTGAGAGACGGCGGTAAAGTCTCCGCGAGGCTCTGGAGTCACTTAAATCAAGCGGTGGGGTAACCGAACGCACATTTCTGCACATCATAACGCCGGGGGCGGGGGGGTAGAGAAGATGTACGCACGCACTTCCAAACACCCACCAGCGACCACAAAATCACCAGGATTTCAAACGCCACACATGCAAAAATCTGGGAAGCAAAATGGAAAGTGAGAAGGGAGAAGTTGGCTCAACTTTCAAGCCGCTGCCCAGAAGGAAGGAGTAAGCAACCAGAAGCAGGCAGGACCCTCAGTCCCAGAATAAATTTAAAAAAAGCTAGCCCCAGCTAACTTCCTCCTAGCACCAGGCCCACAACTCAATAATTAAAAATAAATAAAATTTTAAAAAGCCCAAACAAAACCAAAACCATCTGGCCATTTGTTTTCTTGCAAAGTGTGACTTTGGGGGACACAGCTGGGGGAGAGGGGAGGACGTCTTTGAAATTTGCAAAGTCAAATAGTTCCCTGTAAACATATCCCAGGGGTGATCAACGCTCCAAAAGCCATCTCCGTTCAGCCTCTTTGGAGACCTCACAACCGAGTAACCCCAGGCACAACAGCAACAAATAGAATTTAAAAATAAATGTAAGGTGGCCTCAGTTCACACCTGAATATCCTTCACTCTATACTACCTCTCTTCATCTTCCGTAGCAGCCGGGACTCATCCTGCCTAGTTACAATGGGTATTAACAGCTCCCCATCCCTCTGGGACCCCACAGCATCCCCGAGGGCACCCGGGTTTCTCTCACCAGCTCTGGTTCTAGCAGATTCCCCCCTCGATTCCCTAACTCTGCGATTACACCGACGGCAAAGCCAAGCTGGGATTAATCAGTTACCCTGCCAAAAGAAGTCCCCCTGCATGGGCAGCGTATGCAGCACCAAACACACGTGGAGAAAAGGCAGGCGAGCGTTTTCTGTGGCTCACAGAAAATAAAAGGAGAAAGAGAAGAGGGGGAAGGAACTTGGTGGGCTCCTTTTCTTTTTTTTTTTTT
>WEIS01003057.1:0-24898 GCA_013389965.1 Todus mexicanus | reverse complement strand
GATATCAAATGTAACTTCTCAGGCTTTCTCACATCTACAGAGGTAATTTTGTAGAGTATTTCGTGTGCAGTCATATACTGTGAATCAAGAACATTTAGTGTTGCTGTCAAGGTAGTACCATCAGTATTTTCTCAGTCCATGGAATTCTATGGAGACTGTAGAAGTACATGAAAATATGCAGGGTGTTGTGGGTGAAATGCCAGAGCAAGATGAAGCAAAGTTCATTGAATAAAAGAGAGGAGCTTTGTTGGGTGTTCCTCTGAAAACTCTTCTATTTCTGCACTCAAACAGAAGTGTCTTCATGTTCTTTCTGTCTTAGGCAATTTTAGGTGCCTTAATGCAAGGGTAATAGGAGGAGGGTCCCTGTGGTTTACATGAGTAGCTTGCAGAAGTCTTAGTGTCCGCCAGAGAGGAAATTAATTGTAATTCAAAATACAACAATAGGGCTGCGAACCCTTGCAGCCAAGAATTCACATTTTCTGTAAAGAGGAAAAAGTGCTTGAAAGAAATGAATTGTGGATCTCTGGAGAGCAGGAAATGGTAATGAACCTGACAGCAGGTCTGTGCAAAGGGGACCCAGCTCTGCTTGGATTGAAAATCTGGCGAGATATGAGAGATCCCAGCTGGTCTCATACTGGGAGAAGATCCAGAAGCAGGAGGATGGAAAATCCACTCTGATGAGTATCGTTAGAGACAAGACTAGCAGGGGAATTTCCTCTCCCCTTGAGAAATATTCCCGCTTTTGTCTGTCGTATATCAACATGTAACAGTTGGACCTGGTGATCTTAAAGGTCTCTTCCAACCAAAATGATTCTATGATTCTCTATATCCATGCGGGTTTTTTTAACCTGGTAGACATAAGGCTTTGTTTAATGTAAGCAACCAGTTCCCCTATTAAAACATGCATTAAAACATTGTCACACAATTAAAACAAATGTCAAAACTATTTCTCAGATTTCAAATAATGCTGAAGGTTGTGGGACTGGGATAGTTGAGCCAAATATCTTCTATATACCATTCAAAAGAGTTTGGCTGTTTGGAGCTGTTATTATATTATTAAATCCAAGTAATTTCCTCATTCACCACTGTACTTTCATATCAGCTTCCTGCTCTTACTCCTGCACACACATTTTCATGTGGAGAAAAGGATTTGCAGGCGTAAATACTCATCTTTTTAAATGAAAGAGTTCTCGATACCACAGCTCTGCAGAAAAAGACTTTAAAAACACTTGTGTTACGTGCAGGCGAAAGCTTTTCCAAACTCGCTGCCTCCATTGCCATCTTATAACATCAAAATGGCTTTGTCTGAATGATGGATGAACAGCTTGTAAGTCTCATTTGGAAAGTTGTGTTTCAGGAACATAAACAGCATCTGAAATCACAACTTGACTTCAAACAGTGTTTTGTCAAACCAGAGCCAAACTCTGAGAATATTTTGTTACTGGTTGTGTACGCTTCATTGCTAATTTTCTGTAAACATAACAGTATGTTCTCCACTTTAATGCCGAAGGAACTCTTTTGGGGTTTAATTATGATTTTAATTTACATTACTTAGCTATTATCCCTCAGTGAAAGTCGGCATTTATGTTTCTCATGGCTGCACGAATGTTCAAAATTGCCAGCAAGCTCTTTTAATTCAGTTAGTTGCATTTCTTGACTCAATCCCTGTTTAAAAAATGGCCGTTATTTATTTCCTCTTTATAGCCCCTGCTTATATATAATCTTACTGAGAAGTCAAACTGATTAAACTAAACCCCACTAGGTCTCAAACTTCTTGAATTTTAACTTTGTGAAATTTGGAGCTAAACAGTTCTCCCATTCTGCATTCAAAAGACTATTCACGTTTAAAGTTGGCGTGCGCTTTAAATGAATTACTCTAATTTAGATTGAATTAGTAATAGATTAATGTTTGCCAGTGCACGGTGAATTGCAGGGAGGCATAACAAAATTTATAGGGTGCTTTGATTGTGCTTATTAGTTTTCATTTCTTGTTTTATGACTGTATTTACAGTTGACTTGGCAAAGAAATTGGAAGCCTCCTGAAGGAATTCATATCAGATTGTGTGCGCCCTGACTTAAATTTGAGTCTGCTCAGCGCAAATACGGGTTAGGGCGATTGCTGCTTGTGTAGTTCTACTTTGAAACACTTGGACTGTGCCACCTGTTTAATTTTTTGGTTTTCATGAGGGAAATTAACAGTTAAAAGGTACTTGTGTTTAAAGAAGTTACGTGTCATATTGTGAAGAGGAATAATACGTAAGAAATGCTGGGTGGCAGCAGGAAGAACCTATAGGAACAAAAAAGCTTTGATGTGTTTTGAGAAACGTTCAACTCTTTAATGCGTGTTTTCTGTCCTTCATCTATATTTATTGTAACACAGCAAAAGTGGAATGGGGTAATGTGTATGATGAGTGAAACAGGTTCAAAGGCCTTGCATCCTTGCTTTATGTCATCTCTTCTGGGTTATCCTGAACTCTTAATAGAGTTTCTCGATCCAGTGAAAGTCTCTCTGCCACCAGGAAGGCTTGTAAAAGCAAATACAGTCACAGTAATATCACTTACTAAATCCACTAGTTTCATTTTTTATTCATCTTATGTTTTATGTAGTTGTTTGGTTCCTGCCTTTCTAGGTAATAGATGGTCAGCAATGGTTATTACCAGGACCCAGAGCTGCACAGCTCCAGAACAGAACTGAGCAAACATAGGTGTGCTCGGTGTGACCAGCTACAGTTATTGGGTGATGGTTGATTGTTGATTTGCAGGTTGATTGCCTGTAAATGGCTTCTAGTTATAGGGGAAAATAAAAATAATAATCAGGGGAAGGAACATCAGCTGTAGGTATAGGATGTGGTCATTGTATTGTGATGGCTGTTTGAGTTTAATGGTTTGGCGTTTTTTCTTGTTCAGATGAAGAGTGCAATGGCAGGATTAGCTTTAGCTTCATCTCTCTACCGTGACTACCAAAAACATTTCCTCTGCCTTTAATATTCATAAATGGGGTTGTGAAGATTGACAGGAGTAGCCTTAACTAGTAATTGATCCTGGCCTCATGTCGTGAAGGAAAATACCAGGTTTTGTCAAACTCTCACCAGAGGGAAGAAGAAACGTGTGGATATGGTCTTAATTGGTTGCTTATATTTCAGAGTCACTAATTTATACAGAAATACCAGAGACAGATGAATGCCTTTTGGAGAGGAAGGAAGAAGGATTGGTTTACAGTTTGGTTGCACGTGTAAACAGGATTTGTGCAATTAAATATCTGAATCTAGGAGAAGACTCTCTTTACTTCTGATGTCTGTTATTTTTCCAACAGTCTTGACAAGATTGCTTGACATTTCACCTTGGGACTGGAGACAGAGTCCTCTCACATTCTCCTCTTCAGCATCATTTTACTTAGAACTGTTTTTTAATCTCAGTGGACTTTTGAAGTGGTCAATGACTAGAGTAATCCAGATTTAAAATTTTGCTATAGACCCCATCACATTTGGGGTGTAACTTCATGGTCATGTGTGCTGCAGTGTGCAAATTCCCGAGTCTCTGTGCTAGTCAAGAAGTTCTATTTTAAAAATAGTTCTAGTTTTTGTTACATTTTGCTGTCTATAGCAAAACCTCTAATACCTCATCTCATACTATTGCTCGATACGCCTTGAACTAGTTGAGTAGTGGGGTTTGATCGTGGTACCGGTGTATTGGTGCTGCTGGGATGTCAAAGCAGCTATTTAGTCTTAAACCAGACTGATTTAAATGGTTATTGCCATTTAGTGGTGGTGTTTGCAGAATTGGCAGCATCTGTGGTTCTGTGTGTGCAACCAGCAGGTGAAAATCGAAAAACCCTGCAAAAAACATGAAAGGAAAGGTTGGAAATGGAGGCACGGGAAAGTGAGGTGCTCAAGGTGATAAACCAAGTTACTGGCAGAATATCATTGAGACTTTAGACTGAGTGAACACTCTTACCTTACTCTTATGATATGGAAATGGCTCCACATCCTGTAAAAACAAACACCTGCCAAAAATATGCGGTGTTTTTATTAGTAACTGTTCCTTCCATAAAGAGCTTTGCTCCAATGTAGCATGTTGGCTTTTGAAATAAAATTACTGCTTTCCTGTTGTGATTAAAGTCAAATTACAACATATTGTTGCAAGCTCTGCTGTTCTGGAGAGGTTCTTATTCTGCATAAGAGTGCAGTTTATGAATATTTACATTAAGAGGATAACCTCTACAGGGGTCCTTTGGTGCATTTGTACCACCTCAGGTTCTATATGTGTGTTTTGTTTATGGGGGTTTGAGTCTCTTTTCTCAAGGAGTGGTCATTTTAAAAAAATTAAATATTTATACTTTAAAAAATTAAATTAATTTTAAGATTACATCCATAATTTAGCAATATATAGGTATGATTTGAATTTCTTCCCTGTAACAAAGTCTGCTGAAAAACAGTTAGCTTTGAAGCCCTCAGGAATATGTTTGGCTTTTTTCCTTCTTTTTTTTTTTTTTTTCATAGTGTGAATCTCATGATTAAAATGCATCCAGCACTTTTTTTTGTCTTTACATCCTCTCCTGAAACCCCAGTATCTGATCTGAACCGTGAGGCTCCCGCTTGGGTCTGTAGGAGAGGCCACGTTCCCCTGTGGCCCCACCGCTGCGTGTAATGCGTCAATAAGGGCTGTCACGCCTTTTTAATGGTTGTTTTATCAGACAGGAAAAAAATCAAATTGTTTCCTCGACACCAAAGCATTTAATCACGGGATGAAAATGGGAGGAGTGTTCCTTATCAGAATGTGGTTTATGACTTCCTTGAAAAAATAGGCTCAGGGGCAGAATGTGTTTATCGGTGTATTCAGAGAGTCACAGTTTATTCAGGGTCTGTTTTACATTAGAATATGAATGCTTGAAAATCATCATCAGTGGGTATTATTTAGGAGTTGGCTCATTTTATATTTTGGGGGGGCTTTTTGCAAGTAATACACACGGACCAAAGAGTAAATAATGGTTCTCATTCCCGGTGGCGATATCAGTTAACTAAGATGATTAAAATGAAAAGGAAAGAGCGTTTTGCTTGCCTGCTTTAGGCAAAAAATGTCTGCACAGAGAAATAAGTAAGCCAGCATCTCCATTTTATGAAGAAAATGAGAGTTATTTTTGTTTTGCAGAGGGTCTATTCCTTGGGATGGGAGATCGCTTTTGGTTTTTTATGTCTGCTACAAAGAAAGTTGATTTCAAGAGCTGTGTCAGGTTGTTGTTCTAAACCCACAGTTGAAATATTTTCCAAGTGCGATTTTTGTGTACAACTACTGATACAATTTTGAGGTTTTTCTGAAATACTGGATTTTGTTGTCTTTTTACGGTCACGTGAAGCAGACCTAGATCTGGGTCTTACACCAGCTAAATGGAGGCGCTGATGGTTTGAGATTCGGGAGATCTGTGTTCATTATCTACAGCAGAAATTTGTTTAATAGACTCTTCTTTCCATGTCTATTATTCACTTCTTCAGTTTTGCATGAAAGCACCTCTTAGTAGAAGAATAGGGGTCTGATAGATTTCTTTTAATTAGTTTTTCCAAGGGAAGGAAGTAATTCAGTTATTGTAGATGATCTATTGAGACGAAGGACCAACCTCAGCGTTGTGACCATTTGTCCTCTAAGAACTTATTAGGGCCAGTTAATGTGTTTTTCTTTATGGTATCATGCAGAGAACTACCAGGAATAGCAAGATGATGTCCCTTCTGTCCTAAATTTATGAATTAAGTGAATGAATTTGATCCAAGTAAAAACACTTGGGGGGAAAAAATCGTAAAGAAAGCAAAATTCTGAAGGATAGTTGTATAAATGGACTTACTCTTTTTTTATTTCATACTTACTGCAGTGCAACCAGTTACTGCTCCATTTTTTGAATGCCATGAGGGAAAGTGTACAAAAGAAAATCAAGGTTTCTTGACACTGGTTCTTTGAAGTATCACAGCTTCCTGATCACAGCTGAATCCTTCTGTTCTGAAGCAGGAAGAATGATGCCATGTACTAAAGCTCAAATTTAGGAAGACTATGTTAAAAGTAAGAAAAGTGTTTTAAGGTCTGGATTATCTTTCTGGAATCTGTTAAATAGCAATTTCTGTGAAAAATATTTATCAAGTAAGCAGTTTTATCTGAACACCCCAAGTCTAAATTAAATGTATCAGTACTTCTGAGGTAGTTTTTCCTTATGGTACACGGTTGAAATATTAAAGGTGTTTAAAGATCTGAATGTCCTAGGTCATGGGTTTTTCCAACAGTTTTTCTTGGCAAAATAATATTTTGCTATTTCTAGTTGTAGTAGGCCTCTGTTGCTGAAATTGAAGATTTATTTACACTTAAAAGCTATAAAATCCCCTCTGAAGTCCATATAAAGAGGACTTTCTTTTCTTCTGCAGTGGTATACATTAACTCCGATGCCCCAGATTCCTCAGTTGTCCCTGTAACAGATTCCTGTTGGCCGGGTCTGTCTTGTTCCCAGCTTGCTGCATTACTTATGTCCTAAATTTTCATTTCTATCAGGAGAGCACTCATTAAATTTGCCACCCATACCGACTTCTCACCCATTGAATTGCATCTCAGAGTAGTTTTGGATCTCCGTATCTTTGGAATGAAACTGAACTGGAAGGTGCACTCTGGTCCCTGTCAAATGTTCAGGGTAAGGGCTAGTCCAGCGTGGAACCTACAGAGTCCATATGACCTGGGTGCTGGGCTCTCAGAAGCTGCTGGTTCACCCCCGAGTGCCTCTCCTACTGCCTTCTGTAGACGTAGCCTCAACCATGGTTCAGAAAACCCCTCATTTGGCAGGCACTGTAGCTGTGACTTTGTGAGCAGTTAAATATGGGCAAGAATAGCCTGTGTTCTATAAGTGTTTATGCATCTTAATTTCATATTTCAATGCTGCCTTCACGAGGTGGCTTGTACAAGTGGTGTTCTCATTATACGCATTGGAGGTAGCCAAGGGAATTGGATTCATCCAGGTCATTCAGATAACAGCGACCAAGCTGAAGCAGATAACATTCCTATTCCGCTTTCCTTTGTGGAGTATATCTGATGGTATCATTGGAATGTCATTGCCCGGAGCAGAAGGAAGCCATGAATATGCCAATAATGTGCCACAGGAGGAAAAAAGGAGGAAAAGGGAAATCTAAACCGGAGGGGCTGGACAACATGGAAAATATTTCTAATAATTAGGTAACCAGCAGAGCATTTTAATTACTGGGTTTCGGGTGTGGCATGTTTGACAGGCTTGTTTTTCAAAGATCACATCAGCATCCTGAGATGGTGATGATAGAAGAGCACCAGACACATGTTCACATTGTTTGTTATCTCACCGTGGTGAATTACACTGATAGAGTGGGGGGATCATTCTCTCTTCATGAGTCAGAGCTGGGTACCATATTTAGTGTGGCAAACTGATACACACCATAACTTGTGTCTCTTCATCTGGTAAAGTTAAGATATTGTGCTTTTCCCAATGCAGGATTCCAATTATAGAAGTAACTGATGAATATTTGTTTGTTTGGATCCAACTCCTCCTGGGTATTTGCAACTTGCCCAGAACATTTTGATAAAATAGCTGCAATGGGTGATGTCTGCTCAGAAGAAACCCTCAGAAAGAGCAGCTTGACCAAAGAGACTTCTGGATTTTCTGCAATGATTTGGTTTCAGTAATTGAACAGTATGTGTTTAGACATCGTTCTGTTGTTGAGGTTACTACAGACTTTGCATGAGGCCAAATTGAGCAAGGACTTTTCTTGATCCCTTAGAGAGCTCAGAAAAACTGATTATCTCAGCAGTGGTTCGAAAAACAAATCTGTTGTGTCTGTGTCTGGTATGCAGCAGCAGCATCCTCCTTCCACGCTCTTAGCATGTCACTTGCTGAATGTGCGTGGTTTATATGTTTTTTTTCCTTTAAAATGACATTGATGTGGAATTGTGTAGGAACAGGCCTGCAAAGAACATCGTTATTTTTTTAAAACTGATGTTAGAAAGAAGAGACTTGTTTTGCCTGTGACTTGTTAAACCACGCTGAAAAGCTCGAAGTAATAAAGCTGCTCCCTTGTTGGCATTAAAACTAATTTTAGTGTAATTACTCATTAACGCAGCTCGGCACTGCTGAGCATTCTGCTCACCCGGCTGGGTACAAATCAGTTTGTAATGACAGTGAAGGCATTTAGAGGAAGAATGGGGCAAAAAAGGAAAGGAAATAACCTGGTCTTGTAAATGCATTCCACAGCTATGGGCAGTACCCCATTGCTACCAAACTGGTATTTAATGGCAGCGTTCACTGGGTGAGTTTTCAACCCTGTTCGTTGCTTACCTCACTTGTGTGATCTACACGCCCCTTATGCTTTTATTTGGCTCACAGTTTATTTTTCAGACACCACTGTTTGCTCTACCTGTAATGCTGTCAGAAGGGATAGTTCTGAGCTTGAATCTCATGCGAGACTAAAACTGGGTTTCTGTTCATGTAGGAAATTTTGGCAGCTCTCCCAGACTCTTCATCTTGATGCCTGCAGGTTCTTCAAGTGCTGTGTGCAGATCACTTAAGTAAAAGATGGATCTTTTTCATTATATAGGAAGACAAATAAATGAGTATGAGGGATGTGGTAAAGATTAAGCAGATGAAATTCAAAAATTTCTCACGGGAATAACTTTCCTTTGAGAAATGTCAACATTTTCTTTCCCTTTGATTGTTTTTAAAATATTTGTGTTACATTTTAAGTAAGCAGAGGGATTTTTAAAGATAGGTAAGATGCATCCTCTGCATCAAGAGCGGAGCACCCAACAATATAATGAAAACGTGTAAGAGAAACCAAAGTATTGATGTAAGGTTGGAAGATAACGTGGTTTGCGTTTTGAGTGCAACTAGATATCCCAGCTCTGAAGACAACTGCTGAACTGGAGAATGTCCATCTGAGACTATTCTGTGGAGCTTTGCTCTTTCTAAGTTCATGCAGTAGAAGTTCAGCTCCTACAGTCTTCCTAGAGTTAAAATGAACAACTGGAACGGTGGTTCTAAGGGATTTCTGTTTTGAAGTAACAACTGCTCATTGTGCTGGAAATGAAGTGGTTTAACTCTTTTAAAAATGGAGGTGTTTCATATGTTAAATAGCTTAAATAAATGAGTGAAGCAGTCAAAGAGTTCACTGGAATGGTTCAGAAGATGCCACTTCAGAAGGTATTTTGCTGATGCAGCTGTAAAGCTGAAGTTTATTTTTGTAACAGCTTCCCTACAGATTATTCCTCAAACTGTTCCATGGTTTTAAATAATATTATTAATGTAATTAGCTAATAGAAACATAGGAAATTAAAGCTCTCTGCAAGGGGAAAATATTCTGTTGAAGTGTAGAGTGATATTTGAAACATCTGGGAGTCAGTCAGGTGGGAACTCAAGGAAAGATGCTGAAAACTGTGGACATAAAAGAGGTTTTTGCTGAGAACTGACATAACTTTTTGTGCCTCGTGATGCTGCTGTTGCTCCTTGGCGTATTGTACTGTACCATCCAATGTGAGGTGAAGCTGTGTGATGACATGCGCTGTGGTGACTGGTCTGCAGTAACAAGATGGTCCGTGGAGGTACAGGGGCCTTGTTTGAGTCCACAAGAAGAGCTAAAATGTGGTGCCTTTCTGTAAGAAATCTAATTATGGGAACATAAAAGTAGTTTAGATTTTGCAATAAATGTACAATTAATGGGGTAGTCCATTGATCAGGAGAGGAGTGCTGGAGGATAATTAATTGTGATCTGTGGCTATTACCGTGTGGAAAGGATAATTAAGAAGACATTCTTGAGTACTTGTCTTCCTGTGATCTGTATTTTCAGTACCAAAATACCTTTGTGCCTAATTCTGGGAGTCCTGCAGAGCCCTGTAAAGATAGAGGTATTGAAGTAAAAAGCTTTGATTTTAGCGTGAAAACAAGAAGAAACCTCTAATTGCAACATACCTAAATTGGTGATTGTATTTACCCCAGTGTTTGCTGGGGGACTGATAGTTTCCCAGTCAACAGGATGGGCAGTAGGGGAGAAAAAACCACCTGAAAGCTTCAGAAAACATGGAAGATGTGCTAGAGGAGGTCACTGGCACATGGGGAGGGATGGAGGATGTTGCCCGTGGCCCTGTGGAGCTGGGCCACATTTATGAGGGTTGCCAGTTCCCAGAAGCGCACTCTGGTCTTTGTGGTGGTGTGTACCAGTAGCGTTTGAGACAAAACAACGAGGTGCCTCCTAGTTGTGTCCACACACTTCTATTCCATTGTGCAAATCTGGTTCTCCATCGGTGTCAATTGTTGCCTAAGAAACAGAACTGAAAAAATGAGAGTTCTGCCAATTCAGGCCCTACATGTGAGATGATGCTTTGGTTGACAAGGGGTTTTCTTGGAATTTAAAATCAGGTTGTTGGTGACGATAGACTTCTCAGTGTAGCTGAGACGTTCTCCATCTGTCTGCCTGAAGGTTTGGTTGTTCCAGTAACATTTTCTGGTTTAGTTGAGGGAGTTGTGTGCAGCTTTCTGCATGTCTGTCAAGATGCAAGTCCACATATTCTGATAGTACGTTAGGTGGAGATGCTGCATCTCTCAACAAAAGCTGTACTAGTCTGGAACTTCGTTTTGGGAAAAATCTTGAGCCGTTTTAGTTAGTTTCCATAATTAATAAGTGAAACATGTATTTGGCAGCATAGATTCCCTTGTGGAAAGTGTCATCGGGTGGCTTAAGCTTGATAAATAGTTAAGAATCCAGAAAAATTCAGGGTATCCTGAGCTTTAGGGTTTTGTTACTAATTGTGCTTCCTGTAATACTCTGTGGTAATTGGGGTCCAGCTGCTCCGAATATTACTGTTAGATTTACTGGATGGATTGCTTTAATAGGATTTGGAGAACAGCTATTTGTGCGTTCCCGCTTGTGCTGTTCACTTGCCAACCTTTTAATGCAATAATCCCGGCGATTTATCCCAGCTTTAAAGCAGTAATACAGGAAGACATACACGACTTACCACAAAAAAGTTGGTCAAGTCTTCGTATAATACGAAGCAAGAGTTGGTTAGGCTTGTTAGGATCTTTGTAAAATGATATAAAATGTGTGTGACAAGAGAGAGGAAAAGCATCAATGGGAAGAAAACAGTGACCTTACTGGAAGTGGGGAAAACCGTCTGCATTTTCACTGCCATACTGAGTGTGTCGCCACATCTTACTGCTGGCAGTGGTAGAACCCAACTGGTTAAGAAACCGGTTGCCACATGTGTTGCCTTCGGTGTTGAGTTGCACACCCTGGAGGGGTTTGCACTTCTTCAACCAGCTTTGTGTATTTGTTAACCTTTCATTTTTTAATGATTGAGGATAGTATAAATCAATGCTGCATGTTAATGAAATAAAGTAGAAACTTGGTTCTGGGTGTATTTTTGAAGAAATAGCACAACTTGGGTTTTGTTATTGGTAAACATTTGGTATGACATCTGGTTTACAAAGAAAACATTGTTTTGCACTGGTATGTCCTCTGATGAGGTCATATTTTATCCTCAGTTTTCACCCTTCCCTTTCCCTTGCCACTTCCATTACAGTGGAGATCTGGTCTGCTTGCTCGACAGTGACGTGTCCTTGAATATCTCCCATTAGTTTCCAGTAGTTACCTTTGCCTGCATGTCAGCCTTCAGTTTAATGGCCTTTTTTGTGTGTGTTCATTTTCTTTTGTTTCCCATCGTGGTTTTGTTTATTTCTTTTGTGTTTTTTTCTGTTTTCTTTTTTTAAACCGTGGTGATGTTTGCCCTTCATATTCCCCAATGTTTGCACATGACAAGATGTTGCCATCCCAACATTACCTCCCACTTCACTGACCAGTGCCNAATATTTATTCTTATGAAGACATTTTAAGTGAGACAGGAAGAAAGGTGGGGTCTTGGCATCCATCCTCACTTCTTACCTCTCCTCCCCCTTCACATTCCTGGTTTTTAGAAACTAGCAGGCTGGAGATGGCTTCGTGCCTCTCCCTGTACTGCTTCCACTACACACCAAATTACAGAAACCCAGAGTATGTTCCTCTTGGTCCAAAAGCACTTGCAGAACAAAGGGTAAGAGGAAGCTCACAATTTATGGTGAATACAAGAAGAAATTCTAGGAAAATCTGCTGAAACTGCCATTTCCAGTTCCTTGCGCAGCAGCCCTCTGGGTGTGAGTTAATGTAGTCCACACAAAGTTTACACTGCAAAGTCCTTCAGCTGGTGCTTGAATGTACACAGGTGGTTTCGTAGACTTCGGTGAGGTCTTTGTTTGCTCAAGCGTCCTTCTGGATCGGGGTTCAAAGCAGGCTCTGAAAGCCTTTTATCAACACGTACTCAATATTTTCTCCACTTTACCACTCCTGCTTTTTGGAAGGTTGGGTTTTTTGTGTTACGCCTCATAAAGACAGTTGGTATCACGTATTTCAGAGGTTGGTATGAAAATACTGTGAAGCCCTGTCTTTCGACTCAGATTTGGACAATAATTCAGATAATATTAAAGCCACGGTTCACTGCAGTGCACAGAAAATGGAGTTTAATTGTGTGTAATCACAGTGTCCAAGAGTGTCTCTGAGCTCTCTGCCAGGCTCTCCAACTGACACGGCTGGCACAGGCCATCCTCACTTCTTCATCATTCCCTGAAGGTTGTTTTTTAGCTATAATGTGTAATTTTAAGCTTCACATTTCCCGATTAACACTTGGGTTTGGGTTTGAGCTGTAGGCTTTTCCCTTCAGGCGTTTGATAGCTCTTTCAAACCTTAACTCCAGTTTACAAAGCTCTTTAATTGGGGATTAAACTGGAATGGGTTAGGATAGTCATAATGTTCTGTAGGGTAATATAGTTATTCATATAGACCATCTGTTTTGTTACCTATTAAGCCTACCTAAACACATCAGAGCTCGGAAAAGGTGCTTCAGGCTCCTTACAAAAGGGCATAAACGAGAGATTCATGGAGCACTTAATTAGATTAATCTCAATGTATTTTTAACATACTGTTGTGAGGGAAGGCGCAGTTCCCAGTTATTACTGAAAATTGTAATACTTTGATGTGTCTATTTATTTTTTGATAAATGTTGTCTTTCCATTAAGATAATTTTGAAAATTTTTTTGTTGGTAATTTTAAATAATAACCTTGGAGTGCTGATTTTTTGTTGTTGTTGTTTCCTATATAAAATCAGTGAGTGCGTTTACACTTGAGACAGAAAATGCATTTTGCATGTCAATGGGAGATGGATGTTATTCCACAGCTGTGAATCAGCTGGCACTTATGCCGGGTTTTCAGATACCATCATTGTAGCTCAGACATGTCTTAAAGGAAATTATCCATTTGAAAATGCATTTTCAAGACAACATTTTGCACTAGTTGTAACTGGGGAAGTCAGCAAGGGAAAATATTTGTCTTTTTTCCAGTTTCATGCTGTGGTGGGTACAATAGTTCATTAGCATGTCTCACTTCTCCATCAGCTTCTTTCCAACAAAAAGTGCTTTATGAACATTAAAAGAAGAAAAATCTTTTGCAAACATTATAGCGTATTTGAAGTAAAAATGATGCTGCCCGTTTAACAATGGAAATTAATAAAAAACTGAAATAAATGAAGCTGTTTATGCAATGCCATTTTAGCTCAGCTTTCATCAGGGAGAATATTCTAGAAAATGTGTTTAAATAGATCTTCAGTTACAGTAAGTGTATTGTTACCTTCTGTATAGATACAGCGGAACAGTGCAGAAATCAATGGGAATTTCAAAATGTTTTCAACCAAGTTGTACTAAATCAACTGTATCAGTTGATTTAAAGAAAATAAATTAAAAATGGGGGTTTGGGCACCAGATTTCCGTATATAAACTAAAGCAGAATGGCTGGAAGGTAGGAATGTGGAGAGTGGAATAATTTTGCCTGGGCTTCTGCATTAAAAGTGATTTAATAGCAGCAAATCATAGGGATGAGAATCGTCTGCCCTCTGCTGTGGAGCTAAAAAAAGTCTGGCAGACAAAAGGGAAAGGATCATATTCAAAGCAGCCACATTTTCCCTTTATTTTCTCCATGAGGAAGTTTCTGATTTCTTCTTTTGTAATCCTGCCGTTACATGTGTTTACTGGGAGCAGGATGCTCCTTCTCTGGGCAGGACAGTCTGTAGGTTGTCATTTACCCTAAGGGAGCTCGGGGACACTTCATGTGACAACAGCAGCGTGTTGGAAATAAAAGCTGCAGTTAGCTGATGATTAATCTTTAATTTTTCGCCTCAGTCCTGAGCTTGAAAAGAACTGATTGAGGCTCCTCAACGACTTTTGGTGCCGGCCTGTAGTTCCCCAGGGATGAAGCCCCCCGTTCCCCATGACTAGGGGTGCAGTAGAGGGTCACTAAGCTCAGGGCAGCCATCCTGGTTGCTCTCCCAACTGGGTTATGGATTTTACCTTGCCAAATGTTGGCAAGCATCACAGGCACACTCTTTTCTGGGGTGGTGGCGGGCAGATGGGGAGGTCCAGTGGCCCCAAGCTGGCTCCTTGGCATTTCTGGAGGTGACAGACGCTGCGTCGTGTTGGCTCCACTACTTGTGTGGTACCAGCGTGAATGCCCCAGCTGTCTGCTCCAGCATGTGCGAGTCACAGCCCAGTGATGTTTCTCAAAAGTCTAAATATTAGCAAGGAACTAAGTAAAGTTTGGAGGTAGAATAATACATTAAAACAGCTTCTTTGAAAAATACACAGAAAACAGCCCCACAATATTAACAGAAATGCCTTAAATCCTGCCAGCCTCTGTGTGTGCTGCTTAAATATTTTTTCCTCTGGCTTCAGAGGAGTGGGGTAAACTGTCACGATGAATTATCGCGTGCTGTTACGAGAATAACAAACTGCTTAGAATTTTGTGATGTGAGTGTAATTTATTCTTTTACTTTGGTGTGTATTTAATAGAGAAGTTACAGAATTAGAAGCTTTTTGTCACCAGCAATTTTAGCATATTATTGGGTTTTTGTGTAGTCAGGATTGTATAAATAACCACATCATTAACACATTAGATATGTTTAAATGGGATACATCTTAGTAGGAATTTTTCCTTTCTTACCCCTCAAGACCTCCCCCCTTACTAATCAATGATTGTTTCTGTGCCCAAACCTTCTGTTTCCTGAAGGGAACGTGTTGAAAATACAAGTCGTCCTGGAGAGACCCAAGTGATGATCCAAAACCTGATGCCAGAAACAGTTTATGTCTTTCGAGTGGTGGCTCAGAACAAGCACGGCCCTGGAGAGAGCTCGGTGCCACTGAAGGTGGCAACTCAGCCAGAGGGTAAGCTGTAAATATTGTGAGTTTTCTTGACTTCAAGATTGATTTTTCTTCATGCTGTTGTTTTTCCTCTTCGTGACCTTTTCCAAAATAAGATGATAGTCTTAAAAGTTGCGCTTGCAGACCATAATTTCAAAAGGATTTTCCAAGTTGGGTGCTCCTGTGATTTATTCTCACCACTAAAAAGAACTGATAAGACATTCCTTGTTAAATTCTTTAACTGTTCTGTTGCAAGATGAAGACTTTTAAATTGTCATTACCTGAAAGAGTACTTGAAGAAAATGTGAAGTCTGTTCTTCATTAGGATGAATCAGGACAAAAGGGACTCAGGGAGCGGGATCTCCTTCAGAAATTTGGTCCCATCTTTGCACCTTCCAATGAATCCATGTGAAATGTGAAAAAATACAGAACTTTTAACTGGAATTGGTTAATAGTTGATGCTAAAATAATTAGCTATGGAAAATGTTAATGGTTAGGCTTGGTGACTAGCAGAGTTTCATGCTTCCATTTCAGTTCAGCTTCCTGGTCCGGCGCCCAACATCCGTGCATACGCCAGTTCCCCCACCTCCGTTACAGTGACCTGGGAAACACCACTGTCTGGCAATGGAGAAATCCAGAACTACAAACTCTACTACATGGAGAAGGGGCAGGACACCGAGCAGGTACAGAGCTGGGCTTCTCCTGCATGATGTACAAGACCTATATTCTTTTATTATGTTTTTATCTTCATTTTTTAGCTTCATTTTCTACAAACACCTCCTGCAGTGTTCCTTAATCTGAACTGTTCTTGCTTCTCGCATTCTCTGATCCAGTGATTGGTATTTTGGTGCTGCTGAGTGTCTAATTGATTAAATTTCCTGGCTGGCTGTGAGCAGTGGGTTTGATCTGCACAAGCTACAGAAAAGTGTCATCCCTGCTTTTGACTTTGAATAGCAGTATCCTGAAACCCTTCAGATGTCTGCAGTCGTTACAACCCTTGTTCTCACCTTGACTGAGATGTGTGTTTCTTATGAACAGGATGTCGATGTAGGAGGACACTCCTACACCATTAACGGATTAAAGAAATACACAGAGTATAGTTTCCGAGTGGTAGCTTACAATAAACATGGTCCTGGAGTCTCGACCCAAGATGTTGTGGTGCGAACGTTGTCAGATGGTAAGCTGTTTTATTCCCATTTTTATTTTTTTTCAAGGAATTACCTGGTAATTTCCTTTAAGTGAATTTTTAACCAGACTTCTGTGGGTTTTGTTCATTGTCGCTCTGTTTTATTAATAACGTCGTCGTTGTGTTTGATGAAACTTCCCCTGGAGGCTTTCCGAACTGGGTGAAGGAAAATTACTGTACCTGCAAAAGTATCTGGTGTTCTGATTACGGAACAAAGGTGTCCTTCATTTCAACATTGGGAGTTTATTTCATGGATTATTGAATCTACAAAGTATTAAGAGCAGACAGAAAACCGATACTGAACTCAACAACTCCAAATTCTTTTTTTTTTTTTTTAGGTTTTATAATTTTTTTACATACGAGCAGACTTTTGCTTTTGAAGTGTTTTTATTTTAATTGTGGAAAACGTCCCATATCTGTTTGGACTCCAGTACAGATACTATTAAATCAACTTTCAGGGCCCTTTACTCAACTTTTTTCTAGGTTTCTTTTTTCCTACATGCTTTTAAAAGGAGGTAGAGGAGACTAAAATTGTATCAAAGATGCAAGTGTGTAATGACTAGCATCTGACTGACTTTTTCGGCTCATTCTGAGCACTGAGGTGACATTTTGAGGGTAGCTGGATATTGTGGAACTGATCTGCTTAGAGCCATTATTTTGGGGAGGTGAGATTATTTCTTCCATGCGTGCAGCTTTACCTGCCATAAATTTCATCTGTTATTTTACTATCCAGGCGCAAAGTGTCCTAAGGTCTTTCTGCAGTTCTTCACCATCAGATTTTGTCTGTACTAACATTTGTCACTTTGCTGCTCATCCCCTTTTCATCGCTTGTGATTGTGTTGGGCAGCAGGGCTGTGGGCACATACCACAGTGGGGCTCCGCAGGTCCTCTCCCACCACAGGATGCAGGATGTTCCTACCTCCTCTTTCCCTTCTTTTCACCAGTCATTTATTCAGGCAAGGGCTTCTCCTGTCCCCGTATCACTTTGTTTCTTCAGAGCTCTCCAGCAGGCTTGCGATGCAGGATTTCCCTTGAAAAATTGACAAATACATATTATTACTCCACATATCTATGAATTTCATGCTTTATTGTAGCTTTAGTTTATTTGCCCAAAACAAGTTTCTGACTTACTACTACTAGATGTTTCTCAAATTTGTCCTCTCCCAGAATCAAAGTAACGTGTGAGAGGTTGCATGTAAGTCATGCATCCATCTCATTCCCAAGTTCCTTGAGAAATCCTGGATGAACAGCATCTAACCCCAACAATGCGCTGCTGTTCCTTGTGTCCAACTCTTCCAGAATCCCTTATGTTGGCATTTCAGATTGAGAGATCCTGCAAGTCACTTCTAAAGGGTGTCATGGAAACCTTTCCCTTTCACTCTGTGCAAATGCAAAGTGAATAGTTTTGTGCCCTTAACTTTTTCTTTTTCTGTCATACCCTGACCATTTGCTAACTACAATTTCTCTAAAGGGCTTTCCAGCTCCTCACCAGTTTAAAGAAAAATTTCTCATTAGTTATAATGTCATTTTCAAGTTTCCCTCGAGTTCTTTCTGGCCCAACTTACCTTTTCACACTTAACCTATAGAAATTTATTTTTCTGAAGCTTTCAGTTGTCATCTTCTTAAAATCTTGTAACCCTGCTGCATAACTGTGATCTTCTCCCCCTTCAGTCTTCAGCTTTCCAGATAAACGCTGCACCTTCTCTTCTTGTGTTTTCTGATGGTGCTGTCTGTAAGCAGTCTCCCTATTCCCTGCAGGGATTTCTTTCTAAGCATCTACTTAAGAAGTGTCTGTGTTTTTAGGTAGGTTTTTGCTCCTAATCTGTGACAGTGGTTTGTTTCTGGGTGGTTCTTAGTCAGATATTACCATTGGAAGCAAAGGGGGATTTTGAAAGTTGTTCTGAGAGGAGGCACCAACTGCGTAAAACAAACAAACTGCAAAACAACACATAGCTTCACTTCATTTCCTCCTCCGAACTCATGTGGCTTTTTAAAGGACATAGCCCTTAATCCCTAGATCCGATGATTTCAGATTCAGTTCATCTGGGAAGAGAGAGGAAAACCAAATCCTCATTGTCTCCATTTCTGTGGTGGGATAGCAGGAGAGGGGCGCATATTTAACCACCCCGCAGTGTCTTTCACTTACCACAGGGCTACTTGCACTTGATGCACTCAGGTAGTGGTGTGGCTGGTGTGAATTTCATGAAAAATACATCTTTCTCACTGTTGTGCTGCTCCCCTGTCCTTGTGCTGTGCTGGAGCCTCACCTGTGCCGGGAACCCTTAGCTTTTGAGACAACATTCATGAGGCTGACGTGCTGCAATGGGGATTCCCTTGGTCTCAGGTTCTCTTAGATCACCCTCTTCTCTACTGAAGCTTCACTGGCCTGACCAGCAAGTTGCTACAGCTGGTAAAGAACTAACAAAGAATGGAAGTTTAAAAGCAGAAGCTATTTTAGCAGTGCACTTCACCTCTTCAGGAACACGGAGATCTCTTGGCTGCAAGGGTTTTCCTCTTATTGAAAATCTTGATAACAAAAGCCATGGCTAGAATTTTAAATGTGGGTTCCCAGAAATGAAAGATTTGCTTTTGAAAAGTACTGAATGTGCTCTCTTTTCTCAGAGTTTATGGGAAGTACCTTTAAATATAAACCATTTTTTATTTAGATACCCATGATAAGTTAAAACCTGAGTAAAAAGCAAGTTCATTCTTTGTGGTGATGATGCAAAATCCTCTTAAGCCAGTCACTGGATGTCATAAATAGAAGTAGAATTCTGTAGTTACTTTATGTAGTGTCTTAAACCAAAATGATTTGTGCTTTCATAATGAATGACAGCAGAGAGTAGAATAGTTGTGTGTGGAAATATTATATTTGATACCAGAGATAGAAGGTTTAGAGTTGTAATTCTTTTAATATTTCTAGTCCCCAGTGCTCCACCGCAGAATCTAACGCTGGAGGTACGGAATTCCAAGGTAAGATGTGCAGAATTTCCTGTTTATAATGGGTACATAAAAAGTTGGTGAGTCTCAGGTCAACAAAATTTAGAGTTGCATTAGGTCTTTATTTCTACTGAGCTGCTTTTCAGCTCTTGCCAACAGGGCAATACCTGGACAAAAACCTTCAAGAGTTAGAGACTCCAGTCCAGTTGTGGATTGTGCATAATGCAATACGGTGGAGACAGTGTCAATGCACCAAAGCGTGGAGGCTGATTATGAGAGGTATAATCAGGCACAAAAGCCTGGAGCACCAGAGCTTGAACATATTCCTGTTGACTAACTATTGTTTACAGCACATATGCACACAGACACACGTTTATAGTGTCCTGGACACTTCAACAGAGAAAATTGTACACTTGGTCATTCTGACTTCAGCAATTATGATTGGGGATGTTTTAAAAAGCCTTTTCTGAAAGCTCTTTTCCAAATACTTTCTTCTACTGCCTGTATAATTAAAAATAAATAACTTCCCATACATAAACAGCAGCTCAGACAACTTGTACCCTTTAGAGGAAATACCAGGTCTTAAAGATAGATCCTCAAGTAAACTGTATCTTAAGATAGCCTGAAGAAAATGAAAGGGAAACTCAAGGGGCTGTTTGTGAGGTTGGAATCAGAAGATCTAGTAAGCGCTTTGAGGTGAACTCTTCTGGCATATGGATGACCTGGGCTGTTGCTGCATCATAGTTGTATACTTTTTGCATACAGACTATGGTTTATGCTAGGAAAGTAGGATGTTTTCTGTATGCATGTTTTTTCTGTCTTGCGTTCCACTAAATGTTAGCAGTTTATCTGCCTGCCTGGGAGGTGATGACTTTGTAGTGACCTTGTACCTCCCACAGAGCATCATGCTGCACTGGCAGCCTCCTCCTGCGGGGACCCACAGTGGACAAATCACCGGCTACAAAATTCGCTATCGTAAAGTGTCACGCAAGAGCGATGTGACAGAGAGCATCGTTGGGACCCAGCTCTTTCAGCTGATTGAAGGTGAGTTATTTGCAAGCATTTGTTATCAGAAGTGGGGGTTTAGGTGCTCTTAGTGGGCTGAGGCTCAGAGACATGTTTATGTGGGGTTCCTGCCTTGGAAGAGGAAACGGGAACACTTAAAATGAGTGTCTGTAGGTTATGAGGTGGGCTGGCTAGTGGTAGCCAAAGTCTAGTGACCTGTTTTCTAGCCCTAATTTTGCCATTGAGTTGCTAAGTGCACTGGATGAGTCCTTTTGAAACCTTTAGAAAAGGTGTAGGGGTTGCATAGCAAAGATGGTCCTGAGCTCATTGTGTCTTCCCAAGTGCCAAAAATAAGCATACAGAGAAGGATGCCAAAGAAACAGGGTCTAGCTGGGTATTGGACAGGCTTGCCTGTTCACATGAGGCTGTAACGTTGGTGTGCTCTGTCTTACAGCGCTCACCAACTAGCCCAGCTCACAGTCCCATGAATGTCTTACCTCGGGCATCCATACAAATCATTCTGCCTAGTTTCACTGGCATCAACCTTTTTCCTCCTTTCTCCATATATCAAATTGTCATACCGCTTTGATTATTGATGATATGGTCTTACATACAGTAAATGCACGGTTTGGTCACTGTCTATGCTCTACCCCAAGGTTTAGTTATGGATAGGGGGTGCTTCTGTCCTTAAAACTAATTAAAAGCCAGAGATTCAAGCTGGCTGCAAACGGTACTTCACAGTCTCTTCCAGTCTGCAGCATGTCACAGCCCTGGGTGTCTCCAGTCACAGTTTAGCTGTTACAGTCTAATTGGGGTCAGGTTCCTTACTGGAACTGCACTGTGGGCTCTGCAGTTACTGTTCCTGACCTCATGTGATGCTCAAGCCGCAGTGGTGGGGTGAAACAACTTCCGCCATCAGGTTGTACCTGTATTTTAATTAGGAACTGTGATTCCTGTGCTCACAGCTGGAATTCTGACATTGGTATCTTGGATGCTCTTTCTCTCTTAGGTCTTGAACGAGGCACAGAATACAGTTTCCGAGTGGCCGCCTTGACTGTTAATGGGACTGGACCAGCTACCGACTGGGTATCAGCAGAAACGTTTGAGAGTGATCTAGACGGTAAGATCAGAAGTGCGACCATATTTGTGACATCAAGAACATTAGAATTTGTGAGCAGGGCACAGTTTGATTGTCAGAGTTTCAATACTTCAATAACAACCCATTGTAAGATTTATATAATAATGACCCGGGGTTTATATTTTAATAAAATCCACCTTGTTAATTATCCAGTGGGTTACCTGCTATGAAACAGAGGCAGGAAGACTGATTTCCTTGAGGGAAGCAAGCCAGTGGTGAGGTGTTTCTGTAGCAGCTAAGTTACACTGATGAAACCATTGAAGTACAATTGCTTTTTAGAGTTGAGATGACTTTGATCTGTGTGTCTGTCTTCTTCTAACTGGATGAGACACAACCTCACAGCTTTGAGAAACCACTAGATCCCCAGACTGAGATAGAGCTCTGCAATGGGCAACACTTTCATGAGGTAACAAAAACGTGCTCTGCTTTTGAATGCGGCTTTGTGAGAGGACAGCAGCAGGATTAAACTTAGAGAAGAGGGAGAAGAAAAGAAGCATTTCAATCTGTGTTGACATTAGAATTTAAAATTTTGTATCAAATTGGAATGTTGCCATCCTTGCAGGAAATACAATTTTCTTAATGCACATTCTTTACTGCGAACAACGTAATAAAATATCACAGTTAAAACAATGTAACATGGTGTTCATGTCATTCCCTATACACATATGAGATAGCCATTTGTGTAGGGTTGCATGGGGAAGATGGTCCTCAGCTCATTGCATACTGAAAAGAAGATGCCTATTTTTTGCTTTTCACTCATGTGGATAATTTTAATACCGTGCAAATGTATTTACAGTTAATCTTTAATTTCTCAGGTTCAGCAGACACGGAAGGCATAATTTCTTTTTTATTCCATGGCTGCTTTTGGAATTGAAATAGAAAATAATTCACTTTATAGAGTCATCAATGTAAATGGGAGCCAGGCTGGTGCAATTTAGTGTTAGGAGGGCTGCGTAATTTTGCAGAGCTGCTGCAAGTCCCACCCAGGAGCACATATGTAAGAGGTGTCAAACAGTTCTGCAGAGTTTATCCCCAACACCCTAACTTCTGTGCAGTTAAAAATGTCATCTCTTATACTGCAATTCTGTAGCTTTTCTGTATTTAATAGTTGTGAACTTTAATTGATCAGCTGTGTCAGCTGGAGACCATAAACTCCCTGGGAGAGCAGGGCAATGGCATATTATGATCCAAGTAATCCTGTTGTGGTGCTTTATTAAATGTTTTTAGATAAATGCAGTATGTTTCATTAAAATGAAATCCCTGCAGGAAGCAGAACTCTCTGAGCTGATTTTATTTTAGAGAGGGGAACTCGGCTTATTAATGCACGGAATTATTTATAATCTGTCAACAGACGGCAGGCTCCAGTGGCCTGACAAAAGTATTTATTTAATTTCCGAGAAGTTAAAACAAAGGTATGGACACTAATAGGTACTTTTAAATTCTAATCAACAGTGGGGAAAAAACCTTTTAGTAAGAATATTAGGGGATTACAGTGATGAATTGTGGAAGTCCTTCTGTTATTCAGGGTCCACGTTCCATCTCCCTGTTGGGTTGTGATGAGATCTGGGTTTGAACATTTGATACGAACTCAGTGAGTATTTTTTGATCTTGTGATGCAGTTGTGTATTCCCGGCGTGTATTTTGTGAATTACATTAAAGAGACCTAAAGATTGAAGTAGTGACAAGTGTAGGACAAATCAGAAGGAACATTTGCAGCATGTGCAATATCCAGATTACTGGCATTTCTTAAAGCTTTGGAATACTCTGTTTAATCCGGCAATGAGCTTGGGAACCTTTCTTTCATCAGCAGCATGTTTTCAATATAATTATTTTAATGCCCACAAGTAAGTAATATGACAGAACTAAAAGCAGATTGCTTTGTGGAGAGGAAGATGTGATACATTTAATGCCTATTTTGAAAAATTACAGATGGGCAAGAAAATGCACAAACATCAAAAATGTTTTCCTCAAAGCAGACCTGATACTTGTCTTCAGTGCGACTATCCTTTCTTTTAAAGAGAGGATCTATTAAAATATATTCGTATATGAAAATAAGTTAATTTCTATCTGCTTATTAGAGTTCTTTGCTCTCTAGTACAGTGAAGCTCTGTACTTTGGAGTATACTCATTTCAGTGCAGCCATGGAGTAGAATTGCTATATCTGACCTTACTAGCTCACGGCTCTTCAATGTCATTACCTTCAAGAGAAATCTTTTAAATCCACCATTTTTCTTTCACAGAAACTCGTGTTCCTGAAGTTCCAAGTTCCTTACACGTCCGCCCGCTTGTCACCAGTATCGTGGTAAGCTGGACTCCACCTGAGAACCAAAACATCGTGGTGAGAGGCTATGCTATAGGGTATGGCATTGGCAGTCCCCACGCACAGACCATCAAGGTAGACTATAAGCAGAGGTACTACACCATTGAAAACTTAGGTAAGGAGTGAATTAACACCAGCACCTTCATTTCACCTCTCGTTTCTGTCACTGTTTTCTAATTATCATATTAAAAATAAATAAAATTACATGTATGGTTCTATGGGGATCTTTTTTCTTATTCAGCTATTATACAGGTGCCAAACTGTTGATAAATTTAAAATAAACTCAATTTTCTGATGCTAGTGAAAGAGGCAGAGGAATAAAAAAAAACCCCAAACCTAGAATCCTAAATTCATTGAGTTTGAAGCATACCACATTTTAATTTGCTTTCCCTTCAGCACTTATTACAAAAACTTTCATGCTGAACAGCGTTCCCTTATTTTCCTTCTGGGGCTGCAAAACTGGTGGCTTCAGGCAAAAAAATCAAACTCAAATGTCACCACGATACAGTGGCATCTACTTTAAAAGACACATAGAGACTCACCCCTCCAAAAAATTCTCTGTGGTAGGTAAAATCTCCTGAAAGCAAAATAAACGTTAGCATTGCCAACTTATTAAGTTCCATAAAAGTGGAGGTTTGAGTAATTTTGTAGCAGAGCAGCTTAAAATGTTCATTTAAAAATGTTTTTCCTTGCTACTGTTTGGACTATTTGAGGTTGACGTGCTGACTATAGACTTGCACTGTATGAGAAGTGTTGAATGCTAATAGAAAGTATCTGTGGAGACTTTCTCAATTCAAATTTAGTCCAGTTATTTCATGTATTTCAGTTGAAAAATAAAATACTGAACGAAGAGAATATGGAGAAACAGAAAATAGGGTTCACTGACAGCTTGCCCTAAAAAGATATTTATTTTTTTCCCTTTAGACCCCAGCTCCCACTATGTCATAACTCTGAAAGCCTTTAACAATGTTGGTGAAGGAATCCCGCTGTACGAGAGCGCAGTGACCAGACCTCACTCAGGTAAAGTCCCTCCAGGGGCCGCTCTGAACTTCT